>JAQZBX010022835.1:0-20893 GCA_029593785.1 Cabassous unicinctus | reverse complement strand
GGATATCCATTTCTCCCAGCATCATTTGTTGAACAGAGTGTTATGACCCAGCCGGGAAGGCTTAACTGTCTTGTAAAAAATAATTTGTATATATGAGGATCTATTTCTGAGTCTTCATTTTGATTCCATTTAGCAATGTGTTTGTCCTTATGCCAGTACCATACTAATTTCAGCACTGTAGCTAGGTAATATGCTTCAAAATAAGGAAGTGAAAGTCCTCCAACTTCATTCTTCTTTTTAAAGAACTTTTTGGCTATTCGGGACTCCTTACTCTACCAAATTAATTTGATAATTGTTTTTCCACTTCTGCAAAAAAGGCTGTTGGGATATCTATTGGAATTTCATTGAATCTGTAAATCACTTTGAGAAGAATTGACATTTTTTGATACTTAGTCTTCCAATCCACAAACATGGGATATCCTTCAATTTATTTAAGTCTTCCTCAGTTTCTTTTAGCAATGTTTTGTAGTTTTCTGAATACATGCTCTTTATGTCCTTGGTTAAGTTTATTCTTAAATATTTAGCTGTTTTAGTTGCTATTATAATTGGAATTTTTTTCTGATTTCCTCCTCAGATTGCACACCTGTAGTGTATAAAAAGGCTATTGATATTTGCATATTAACCCTGTGTCCCACCACTTTGCTGAATTTGTCTATTAATTTTAGTAGCTTTTTTGTGCATTTTTTAGGAGATTCTACATATAGAAACATATCAGTAAATAATGAATATTTTACTTCTTCCTTTCCTATTTTGGTGTTTTTATTCCTTTATCTAGCCTAATTGTTCTAGCTAGAACTTCTAGCACAATATTGAATAACAATGGTGACATTGGGCATCATTGTCTTGTTCCTTATCTCAGGAGGAAATCTTTCAGTCTTTCACCATTTAGTTCAATGCTAGCTATAGGATTTTCATATATGCACTTTACCATATTGAGAAATCTTCCTTCTATTACTATCTTACTATCTTTTGGAATATTTTTAATCAAGAAAGGGTGCTGTATTTTGTCAGATGCCTTTTCTGCATTAATTGACAAGGCTCTTGTGATTTTTCTTCTTCAAAATATAAATATGGCTTATTATACAAATTGACCCAAACTTGCATACCTGGGCTAAAACCTACTTGATCGTGGTGTATGATTCTTTTAATGTGTTTTTGGATTTTGTTTGCAAATATATTGTTGAGGATTTTTCATCTATATTCATTGGAAATATTGGCCTGTAATTTTATTTTTGTAGTATCTTTATCTGGTTTTGTTATTAGAGTGATGGTGGCTTCATAGAATGAGTTTGGTAGCATTCTTTCTTGTTCTGTTTTTTGGAAGACTTGAACAAGATTGGTATTAGTCTTTCAGTTATTAGTAAAATTAATCTGTGAAGCCATCTGGCCCTAGGCTTTTTATCTTTGGAAGGTTTTTGATGAATGCTTTGATCTCTTCACTTTTGATTAGTTTTTTGAGGTCTTCTATTCCATCTAGGATCAGTTAGGTGCTTTGTGGGTTCTAGGAATTTGTTTGGCATACTGTTGTTCATAGTATGTTCTTACGTTCTCTCTCATTTCTGTGGGGTCAGTAATAATGCCTTCCCCCTTCCCCCATCATTTCTGATTTTATTTATTTGCATCTTCTCTCTTTTTTTCTTTGTCAGCATAGCTAAGTGTTTGTCTATTTTCTTGATCTGATACAAACAACTTTTGGTTTTGTTGATTCTCTCTATTATTTTTGTTGGTGGTGGCGTTCTTAATTTCATTTATTTCTGCTTGAATATTTACTATTTCTTTCCTTTAGCTTAGTTTGGGATTAGTTTGCTATTCTTTTTCTTGTTCCTTCAGGTGTGTATTTAGATCTTCACATTTAGCTATTTCTTCTATTTTTAATGTAAGCATTGAGTTCTATAAATTTCCCTTTCAACACTGCCTTTGCAGTGTACTATAGGATTTGATATGTTGTTGTGTTCTTATTTTCATTCATCTCAAGATTTTTGCTGAATTCTCTTGCAATTTCTTCTTCACCCACTGATTATTTAAGAGTATGTAGTTCAATCTCCATATAATTTTCCATTTTTCTGTCTATTATTGAATTACAGCTTCATTCTGTTGTGATCAGAGAAAGTATTTTGTATAATTTCAGTCTTTTTAAGCTTTTTGAGACTTGTCTTGTGACCCAGCATATGGTCTCTCTTGGAGAAGGATCAATGAGCACTTGAAATGTAAGTATATCCTGCTGTTTGGGGTGTAATGCTCTACAGATATCTGTTAGGTCTATTTCATTTATCATACTATTCAAGTTCTCTGTTTCTTTATTTATCCTATGTCTAGAGGTGCCATCCAATACTGAAAGTGGTGTCTTGAAGTCTTCAACTATTATTGTAGAGACATCTATTTCTCCCTTCAGTTTTGGCAGTGTGTGCCTCATGTATCTTAGGGAACTCAGGTTAGGTGCATAAATATTTGATATAGTTATTTCTTCTGGTTAATTGCCACTTTTATTAACATGTAATGAATTTCTTCATCCCTTATAACAATTTTGCACTTGAAATCTATTTTGCTCAATATTAGTATCACTATTCCAGTTCTTTTTTGGTTACTTTTTGCATAGAATACTTTTTTCCAACCTTGTACTTTTAAGCTGGTTGTGTTCTTACATCTGAGATGGGACTCTTGTACACACCATATAGATGGCTCATTTTTTAAATCCATTCTATCAGTCTATATCTTTTGATTGAGGTGTTCAATTCAGTAGCATTCAATATTATTACTGTAAAAACATTACTTGTTTCATCCATTTTGTCCTTCAGCATTCTGTTGTCATTTAATTCTTTTGTCTGGCTTCTTATCTTTAGTTTACGCTTCCAAATAATCTTCATTTCTAAACTTTTCTACAAATCTCTCACCATTTTTTTCCTTTCAGACTGTAGCAGTCCCTTTAGTATCTCTTGTAATTCTGGTCTTTTGGTAACATAGTCTATCCGTTTTTGTTTGTGAAGATTTTAAACTCATCCTCATTTTTGAAGGGCAGTTTTGCCAGATTCAGAATTCTTGACTGGCAGTATTTTTCTTTTAGTACCTTAAATACATCATGATACTTTCTTTTTGCCTCCATGGTCTCATGAGAAGTCAGCAGTTAATCTTATTCAGGTTCCCTTGTAGGTGATGTTTTGCCTTTCTCTTGCTGCTTTCAGAGCCCTCTATCTCTGATAGTCGTCCTGAATAGTAAGTGTCTTTTCATGTATTTTCTCTGTGGTTACTAATGTGCTTAAATGCAACATTCTAAACCTATAGCAATCTCATTTGAAGTGATACCAATGTTACTCCTATAACCCACCCCATTACCTCTTTTTTGTTGTACTTGCTAGGAATTATATCTTTACACATTAAATATCCAAAACCTTATAATTACCATTATATTGGAAGGAAATGGGAAAAAAAATTTCAGTCAATAACTCTATAAAAGAAAGTTTCTAGAGTTGGACTTTTAAGGAAATAAGGGGCTGATACAATATTAAGATTGCAGATGACACCTACATAGGGACCAGGGAAACCTCTCCGAGGATTTGACAGGAAGCTGAGACTTCAAGAATGAACAGCACCCAGCAGTGACAGGTGTGTGGTTAGGTGGAAGTCAGGCACAAATAGTATACACAAAGTCCAAGGACAAAGAGATCTGGGTATATTACAGAGCCTGTGGGGAGACAATGAGGTTAGAATTGAATGAAGATGGGTCTAAATGAGACATCTTGTAAGCTAAAACTAACACACTGTCAAACTATGGCATGTGGTCACCCTGCTTATAACAACTATGTGACCAGCTACAAATCCATGCCCAATCCATTCATTATGAACTGAGTTGGAGAGCAGTAATGTGATCTTAAAAAGGTAAGCAGGGCATGGGTCTCCAAGGAAAAGAATTCAGATGTTGTTCTTAGTGACATTGAATGCCATTTCATTCAAGTCACTTCAAAATGCTCTGTGTCCACACAGATTTTCAGGAGCTTACTATGGAAACTTTGTTAGATCTGCAGCTCATCTTTATTTCTGAGCAACAAAAGAGGAAATTCAACCTGGGTGAAATCTGATGCCACACACAGAGTATTTGGTTCTGTTATGTAGTGTGGAAGGGATAGAGTCCTGCAGTTGGCCCATGTATTTGTCAGAGTTCTCCAAAGAAAGAGAACCAACAGGATATACACATATATATTAAAAAATTGTTGGTGTTGGTATGTCTAAATTCCATAGGGCAGGTAGCAGGCTGGAAATTGCTGTAAGAGGTGATGCTGAAATATTGAGTCAGAAATCTGTAGAGGAGGAAATCTGGCTAGAAATTCAGAGATGAGTAAATATATGTAGACTGAGGCAGAATTTCTCCTGGGATATAAATTTTTGCTCTAAGGTTTTCAACAGATCGCAGGAGGCCTCCTCATCATAATAATTGCCTTCAAGTCAACTAATTCTAGAAACTGATTGCATCTAAAAATACCTTTCTAAGAATATATTGACATACATTTGTCCAAATTAAAAAACAGTTTAACACATAAAATTAACCATCACAGTGTTCCTTTTGTCAACTTGGCACCCACATATCTTTCTTTAGCCCATACTGAATCCTCAATTAAAGGGCCATTAAGGGCTAAAATAAGGGTTTCCCTTTATTCCAGCCATACTCTTCTTTTCCTCCATTGTTTAGTAATAGTCTGATTATCCCATGGTAAACAGAATCAATCACTGCAGCTAGTATAGTAACTTTATTTTTTGCCATTTTATTTAGAGAAATGATAAGCCAAAAGTCGCCAGTTGCCAGTCTTAACTTCCAGTTCATGAAAATGCTGCTTCATCTCCTGGTGTAGGCATCCTTACTTTTGAAACTAAGGCTACCAGACCTGCAGAGCATAAAGGCATGAGACAGAAAATAAAATTTTGTTAGTAGATCATTACAGGTAATAAATTACAAGTGATGTCACCCCCATTTATTCTTCTTGAGTCATGGACCCATGAATTCTGGATATGAAATAATTACTATAATATGCTGGAAGTGGATTTAAAGCATATACCACATCCTGGAAAACAATGCTCCAGTCATGGTAGTTATTATCATGCAGAAGATGCCATAATTGAGTCTTCAAATGTCATTCTACTCTTCTATCAATCCAGCTTCTTCAAGATGATGGGAACATGGTAAGACCAGCAATTTTATGAGCCTGGCCCTATTTGCTGTTAAGTGAGTTCCTTCATTAGAAGCAACACTGTGTGAAATATCATGAAGGTGAATAAAGGATTTTGTATGTCTGTGGACAGTAATTTTGACATTGACTTAGAATGCAGTTCAGCCAAACCCATGCCTAGAATAAGTGTCTAATCCAGTAAGAAGAAAATGCTGTCCCATCCATTTTATAAGTTATCCAAAGCAATCAACCAGATTGCTGTCTGGTAACCCTAGCTAATGGTGCCATATGAAAGAATCAGAATTGGTCCCTTCTGTTGACATATTAGGCACACAGCATTGGATTTAGCTATGTTGACCTTGATGAGTGTGGTGGTTTAATATGTATGTACTCCAGAAAAACATGTTCTTCAACTTAATCCATTCCTGATGGTGTGAACCCATTTTAAGTAGGATCTTTTGATGAGGTCACTTCAGTTAATGTGTGTCTAACCTCAATCAAGATGGGTCTTAATCCTCTTACTGGAATCCTTTATAAGCAGAATGAAATACAGACATAATGAAAGAAAAATGCAGAAAGCAAGAAGTTGAACAACAATGGAACCCAGAAGAGAAGGGAGTGACCAGGAGACACCACCATGTGCCTTGCCACGTGACAAGATAAGGACCAAGAATTCCCAGGATCCAGCCCCAGAATACTGAAGTTTTCAGGGAGAAATCATTTCCCTGATGATGCCTTGATTTTCATTTGTTTTAGCTTCAAAATTGTAAGCTAAAAAATTACCATTGTTTAAGATGACAAATTCAATGGTATATGCTTAAGCAGCCTCAGAAACTAAAACCATGAGTCAAATATCATTTTTCTGAGCCCAAGCATAGCCTCCTTCTCTTGGACCATACCCACTATTTTTTCATGGGCCCATTGAGCAATGACAGCAAAGACTACGGAAAGATACTAACTGGTATCCACAGAAGAGGCCATCAGATCCTCTGATTGCAACATGAGATTACAAAATTCATTATGAGAAGACTCAGTTAAGTTTTTGCTCCTTCACAATCACTTCTGGTACCAAAATCTGCATTCATCAGTGGTCAATGAAAGGTAGGAATAATATATATAAATTTGTGTGTGTGTGAATCAAGATACGTGTGTCTGTGTGTGTGTGTGTGTGTGAGTGTACTTTGGGGAGTATTGCCATCTTAACTATATTTAATTTTCTATTTCCATGAAGAGGGGGAGTTTTTTTGTAAACATCTCTGTCTTCTTTAATTCATTTCAGCAATATATTGTAATTTTCAACATGCCTATGCAGTTAAGATTATTCCCACATATTTATTATCTTGAATGTTTTTGTACATAAGATTCTTTTATTATTTCATTTTCAGATTGTTTATTGATAATATAAAGAATTACTGCTGTCTTTTAGAGTGTATTTATCTTGTATTCTTCAATGCTCCTGAGTTGGTTTATTAGTGCTAATACATGTATTTCTGATGGTTGTAGTAGGATTTTATATAAACAATGTTATGTCACTTGTGACTAGATAGTTATATTGCTCTTTTCCAATTTGGAATCTTCTTATTACATTTTCTTGCTAATTTCTCTAGGTTGAACTTTCAAGACAATGTTGAATAGAAGTGGGTAAAGTAGCCATCCTTGTTTTGTTCTGGATACAGACAGAACATTTCAAATTTTTGCCACTGAATATGGTGTTAGTTATGTATCTTTCTTTTATTTTATTCATATTGAAATCGTTCCCTTATTTCTTACTTGTTGAGTGTTTTTATGCTCAAGAGATGTTGTATTTTGTCAAGTCCTTTTTTCAATCACATTAGTTATTATTGGCATTTTCATATTTTCTATTTCTTTCTGAGTCAGTTTTGTAGATTGTGTATTTCCAGTAATATTCCACCACGTGTAGGTTATCTAATTATTTTAATATTACTCTATTTTAAGTTTTAGTAAGGTACATTGCAATATCCCGACATTCATAACTAATCTTAGCAATTTTCATATTCTCACATTTTTGTTAGTCAGTTTGACAAGTTTTGTCAATTTTATTGATGTTTTCAAAGAACCAGCATTGGGTTTTATTGAATATCTCTGCTGATTTACTATTTTCTGTTTCACTATCTCTACTCTAATAGTTATTATTTCCTCCTTCTTTTTGCTCTGGATTTACTTTTCTCTTCTATTTCTATTCCCTGAGGTGTAGTGTGAGATTATTGATTTGGTGTTTCTTCTCCTTGTATAACATAGTCATTTAGAAATACAAATTCCTTCTGAGTACTGTCTTTGCTTCATCCTAAATATGTTGTATATTTTATTTTCCCTTTCATTGAGCTCTAAGAATTTTCTCATCCTCTTTATGATTTCTTCTTTGACCTATTGGTTGTTTAAGAAAGATATTTAATTTCCATATATTTGTTAATTTTCTAGTAATATTTCTATTATTGATTTCCAGCTTCATCCCATTGTGATTTAAGAAGATGCTTTGTATGATTTCAATGCTTTAATTTACAGTTCAATTGGTACTATGTGATCAGTTCTGCTAATTGGCAGAAACAGAAGTGGTGTATCTCACTTCCGAGCTCTATCATAGAAAAATCAGTGAATTCTCTTTGCTCTCATTCACTCTGCAGGAACCCTGGATGCCATGTATTGAAATGGGTATATTTGAAAACACTAGAATCTCCATCAACCTTGATCACTCAATTTCTAAATGGATCAGTGTTTGAGAATTGCCCTTCTACAACCTCACCAACACTCAGTCAAAAGTTTTGTCAGCCTTTGAAACTTTTCTGCCAATTTGATGGCATATATATATATGCCATATATATCATATACCATGTATCATAAATATATATATTTACTGATCACAACTGAACCTTAGGAACTTTTTCAATTTTTGTTGGTTATTTTAATTTCTACATTTGTAATTGCTTGTTCAGATTTTTTGCCCCTGGTTGTGACAGGGTTCTTTAATTAATTGGCTTTTTGAAATACTTTATATATTTCAGAAACTAAACTTTTACCAGTTACATTTAAAAAAAGACTCCAAATCTGTAGCTTATCTTTTTAATTTATTTAAGATATCTATCTAACTGGTAAAAAAAAAAATTAATTAGCCATTTTGTTCTTTTAGTGTTTTGTATAAGAATTAAAACCTCAAGTAATAGTTATTTACTTTTTGAATATTCTAATGTATTGCTTTTTGTTTCTAAGTTTTTAATCCCTTATATATTTTTTGTTGGTGCATATTGTAAAGTAAGACTATTGTTATTTTTCCCTTAAGAATAGTTAGTATTCCCAATAACATTTATTTAATAGCCCCACATTTCCATTAATGATAATAAATCTTAAATCATATATCAAGTTTCAACTCATGCAGGGGTTTTTGGTAGTTTTAATGGTTTGTTTGTCTTTCCTTGGTTCAAGACCATGCTGTTTAATAATAAGACTTGATATCTAGTACGGTGAGAATCCCTCCAACTTGAGAAGAGACAACAGACACACGGAAGATTGTCTTGTGAGGACAGAGCCAGAAATCATATCATGTAAATGTAATAATATTACATTTTCCTTTTACATCTGCCTTATGTCACTCAACATGTTGTTTTCAAGGTTCATCTATGCTGTAGCATGCATCAGAACTTACCTCCTATATATGGCTGAAAAATATTCCACTGTATGAATATTTCATTTTTTTCTGATCAACTCATTTATTGATAAATATTTAGGTTGTTTATAGTTTTTGATTTTGTTGAAAGGGTCAAAAGCAAAAACAGTCTATATTAGAAGAAAGATCTCAAATTAATTACCTAATTTCATATTTTGAAGAAAAAATGGAAGGACACACACAAAAAAACGTAAAGATATTGGAAATAAGGAAATAATAAGGATTTAAGTGGATGTAAATGAATTAGAGAAGAGAAAAAATAATTGAATTAATAAAACCAAATATTGGGTCCTTGAAAAGATCAGTAAAATTGACAAAACTTAAATAGACTTATGAAGAAAAAAAGTGAAGACAAAACTAAACTCAGAAATAAAAATGGGAATATCATTACTGATCACAGAGAAATAAAAAGTATTATAAAATAATACTATAAACAAATAAAGGCCAAACAATTAGATGATCTGGATCAAACTGACACATTTCTAGAAGCATGCAAATTACCTAAGAAGAAACAGAAAATCTAAACACAGGTAAACAAGTAAAGATACTGAGTCAATGATCAAAGTCCTCCTAAATGGCAAACTTTAGGACCAGATGGTTTCACTGATGTTGTATGCTGACCATTCTGAGTAGATTTTCCACCAATTCTTATCAAAATATTCTAAAAATTGAATAAGAGGGAACACTTCTCAATTCAGTCTATGATGCCAAAATTACCCTGATACCAAAGCCAGATTACAATGACACATAAAAACCATTATACATCTTTTCAAATCCTCTTAAATTGTGTGGTTCAAAGTGTAAAGCATAGATGGTGCTTAGTAGCAATGCTTCAACATATGTTCACCAATTGTAACTAATGTACTACACAAATGAAATATGTTGTTAATGGGAGAAAGTGTGGGAGGGAGAAGGGGTGGAGTATATGGGAATCCCTATATTTTTGAGGTAGCACTTATGTAATCTAAAGCTCCTTTAAAAATAAAGATTTTTTTTAAAAAAAGCAAAAAAAAAGAGAGAGAAAAAACACACAAAAAGAAAATTACAACCCAATTTCCCATAAAAATATTGATGCAAGAATCCTCAACAAAATATTGGCAATAGCATCCAACTATATACTCCTAAAGGCAGTACTTAAGCCGTTTTTTCCTTTGTTTTTTTCTGTCATAATGTTTTTTCACTCTTTTCCTATATTGCTCCCTCCTTTTCTGTATAGTTGATCTTTTCTGATGTATCTAACTGATCCCTGCTCTAACTTCTGTTTCTGTATATTTTAAAAATAGTTTCTTTGTGATTACCATGGGGTTTGCATTACATATCCTATCTCTGTAACCTACTAATTGGAATAGATACCAAATTAGCTGCAATACCATACACATTTTCTTCTCCCATAGCCCTCTGCTTCACCTTTTATGTTGGTTTGGCACTATTTAGTTGTTATATTTATAATTTGTTAACTCTTTTATAATTTTATAACTCTTTCAATCACTTTAGTTATTATAGATCTTTTCATATTTTCTAAAAAGAATAGTTTTCTTGTGGTACCTTTGAGATTTATATATAGTGTGTATGTGTGTGTGTGTATGTGTATATATATATACACACATACACACACACACATATATATATGTATAGTCATGTCATCTAGAATAAAGTTATGTTCAGTCCTTCTTTTCAAATGTAGATGGCTTTTTATTTATTTTTCTTGCCCAATTGCTATGGCTAGAACTTCTAGAACAATGTTGAAGAGTAGTGGTGAAAGAATGCATTCTTGTCCTGTCTTGCTCTTAGGGGGAAAACTATCTATTTCATCTTTATGTTAACATTGGAATTTGCATAATTGCCCTTAATCAAGTTGAGTAAGTTCTCTTGATTCCCTAGTTTTGTTTGTGTCTTTATCTTGAAAGAGTTGAGAATTTCATTAAATACTTTTTTTTCTCTGATAATTTCTTCCTTGACCCACTAATTGTTTAAGAGTGTGTTGTTTAACTTCCATGTATTTGTGCCTCTTCTGGTTTCCAGCTTTATTCTGTTGTGGTCAGAGAAAGTGCTTTGTATAATATCAATCTCACTAAATTCATTGAGGCTTGTCCTATGACCTAGCATGTGCTCTATCCTGGAGAATGATCCATTGAGCACTCTAGAAGAAAGTATATCTCTGGTTTTTTGGTGTAATTTTCTGTAAAAGTCCATTAGGTCTAGTTTCTTTACTATTCAAGATCTCTGTTTCTTTATTTAGCCTCTATTGAGATGTTTGGTCTAATGGTGATAATGGAATATTGAATTCCCCCACTATGATTGTAGAGGTATCTATTTGTTCCCTCAGTTTTTCCAGTATTTGCCTCAAGTAATTTGGGGCTCCCTGGGTAGATGCATAAATATTTATGATTGTTCTTTCTTCTTGGTAGATTAACTCTTTTATTAATATATACTGCCCTTCTTTGTCTCTTAGAACAGTTTTGCATTTAAAGTCTATTGTACCTGGTATTATTATAGCTAATCCTGCATTTTTGGTTAATGTTTGCATGTGTAATCATGTTCCCACCTTTCACCTGCAAACTTTTTTTGTCCCTGGGTCTAAGGTGAGTTTCTTGTAGCCAACACCTAGATGGGTCATATTTCCTTATCCTTTCTGCCAACTTGTGTCATTTAATTGGAGAGTTTAATCCTTTGAAATTCAGTGTTATTTCTGTAAAGGCAATACCTACTTTAGCCATTTTTTGGCTTATATATGTCATATTTAATTTTTAAATCTTTTCATCCTTTTAGTTATTTTTATCAATAATCTTCCTTTCTATTCTCTCCTCCCATTCTCTCTCTCTCTCTTTTTCTCTTTCAACTTGCAAAACTCCTTTTAGTTTTTCTTGATGGGTAGGACTCATTGACAAAATCTCTTAATTTTTGTTTATCTGTGAATATTTTCAACTCTTCCTCCTTTTTGAACGACAGTTTTTGCTGGATACAGAATTCTTGGCCACCAGTTCTTTTTTTTTTTTTCTTTCAGCATCTTAACTATTTCATAGCACTGATTTCTGGCACCTCAGCACTTAATTTTATCAGCTTCCTTTATATAAAATGAAGCTCATTCTCTTACCACTCTCAAGATTCTGTTTTTGTCTTAAGCATTTTACAATCTGATAAGCATTTCTCTCAGGATAGGTCTACTAAGATTTATTCCACGTGGAACAGTCTGCAATTCTGGACAAATACATTCATGTTCTTCATAAGAGTGGGGAAATTGCAAGAAATCATTTCCTCAAATACTCCTTCTGTCACTTTTCCTTTCTTTTCTTCTGGAATTTTCGTATTGTATATGGCTCTACATTTTTGTGTTGTCATTAAATTCCCTGAGAACTTGCTGATTTTGCCCCCTTTTTTTGTCTCTCTGTGCTACTATCTGTGCAATTTGGATGTCCAGTCTTTGACATAGCTATTTTTTTTTCCTTCTGCCTGTTCAAATCTGCTATAATATGTCTTCAGTCAATTTTTAATTTCTTGCATTGTGTCTTTTATCACTGTAAGATCTGTTATCTTTTTATGTATGTTTACTATTTCTTCTGTAGGTCCCCCTAGTGTCTTCTTGATATTTTTTATCTCTTGTTTCATTTCTCATTTATTTGATAAAGGTTATTTATTTGGACTTCCTTTATTACTTCCATGAAGTGCATCTCCTTCTGCTTTTTAGTTTGTTCATCAGACTGGGCCATGACTACTTATTTCTTAGTATGGCTTGCAAACTTTTGCTGATGTCAAGGCATCTGTTTATCTTAATGGACTTATTCAGTTGGTTTGTTTCTCTTTCTAGTTGGGTTTTATTTACATTTGTTTTGTGTGGTGTTCTCTTTAACTCTTTGTTTCACTCATTCTATATCTTGGTAGTCACCTGTGTTCAAATGAATAAATATTAGGTTCACAAACAAGGAAAATACAAATAAGAGAAATAAGGAATAGAAAAAAGGGAAGGAGGGAAATGGAACAAAAAACAGATGGGAAAAGTACATAACAAAAAGCAAAATAATGAAAAAGGAATAAAAATTTAAAATTTGGGGGCTGAAGTTTTTCTTCAGACCACCTCAGCTGAGAGAGCTTCTCAATATACTTTCTGCTTGCAAAAATATATATAAATAATAAAAGTTGGAAAAAGTAAAATAAATTGTCAGATAAATGAGAAGAGAAGAAAAACAAAAGTGGGAAAGGCAGAAAGAGAAAAAATGAAGGAAAATGAAATAGAAAGGAAGGGAGGGAGGGAGGGATGAAGGAAGGAAGGGAGGGAGGGAGGGAGGAAGTAAGAAAAAGAGTAAAGAAACAGAAAAAAGAAGAAAGGTTAATATAATAATAGAGAATAATAATACAATGGAGGGAAAGAGAAAGAGAAATTAAAAGTCAACAAAAATGGCAAGAGAAGAAAGAAATAAAGAAAAATAGGGGAAGAAGGAAAGAAAATAAGGTAGAGAAGAACAAAAAAAATAAAACAAAGAAAAATTTTCTTCATCTCTCTTAGAGCACCAGTACCTGCTGGGCTACTCCTCTCATACTGCCTGTCTTGGACAATTGATCAGCCAAAAAGCCCCCCTCTCTGCAGGTATCTGAGTGAAAAGAGAGAGACAAAGACAAAAAATAAAATAAACAATAGGCCTTCCTCACAGGCCACCAGTGATTCACTAGTCTAGTCTCTCAGGCTGCTTGTCCTATTAATCACACTACAGCTGGTCTCTCTGCCTGTACCTGGATAAAGAGAAAAGAAAAGGAAATGAGAAAAAATAGAAAAAACAGAAATAAACCTCTGGCTATGTTCCTTTCTCTATCTCCATGGCTTGACCCACTCCCCCTTACCCTTAGCAAGCTGTGTACTGGCCTACCTGTAGGATAGCTCCTCAGCAGTTTCTCTCTCCTCCAGAGCCAAGGACATGGCTCCCCTCTACCCAGAGCTGGCTGGGAGGTTCCCATCTCCTTAGGGCAGATAGTGCAGTTTGCCTTTCCCCCATGGCTGGCTGGTTTGCTCCCATTTTTCTTGGGGACAGCTAGATGTTTCCCCTTTTCCCTGGTGCCCAACTCAGCACCCCATTCTCCTATCACCCCCAAGACACCCTGGCTTCCCTTATGTTGAACAAGTCTGCCTATCCTCCCATAGTTTCTGGAGGAAGAGTACAGCTTACCCTTCCCTACCCAACCATCTTGGATCTCCAGTAACTTGGTTTTGCAAACAATTTTTGACAGAGTAGACAATACTTTTTAGAAAGTAAAGATTTTAGAAAATCTCTCTGAAAAATATAGGGATTGATCTGGATATATCTGACTTCAAATTCAAATTATTTTTGTTTAAACATGTTTAACATCTTTGGAGGTTGAATAGAGTTTTTCCATTTGCAAGGTGGTTTACATTTTTTGTTAAGTCTTTGCAATAAGCATTACTCATCAACATTCTTATTCTTTTAATGTTGCAACCATATGGGGCTATTTTCCATCATTTAACATAAACTGAGCACCCATTCTGTGGTTTGACACCAGGCTTTAGGGGGCATTACAAGTTTTTATTTCCCTGGGTCAATAAGAGTGATGCCAAAAACTTAAGAGTAAAATCTTCATGACCATGGGTGTGGCAGTACTTACTTACACATGACAGAAACAGCACAAGCAACAGAAGAAAATCATAGATAAAATGGACTTCTTCAAAATTAAAAAAGTTTTGCATGGCAAAGGCATTTTCAAGAAAGTTAAAAGAATCTACAGAATGGGGGAAAATATTTGCAAAACCTGTGTCTGATAAGAGTTTAATAGCCATAATATATAAAGAATTACCACAACTCAATGTAAAGAAAAACAATTCTTTTGAAAAATGGACAAAGATCTTTAATAAAATTTTCTCCAAAGAAAATATTTAAATGACCAATAATCACATTGCATATGAAAACTTCTTCAAAAATATGAGTCATAATTTGAAATGCAAATCAAAGCCACATGAAATATTGCTTCACACATCCTAGGATGGCTTATTAATTTAAAAACAGAACATAACAAGTGTGGCCAAGGATCTAGGAAAAGTGTAACTTGTTAGGAATTGCATCATGTCCTCCACAAATTATATGTTCAAGTCTTAATCCTGGTTCCTGTGGGTATGACCTATTCATAATGAGGACCTTTGAAAGATACTATTAGTTAAGATGTGGCCAACCTGCCGGAGGGCAGTTCTTGACCCAATATGGCTTAAGTTCTTTAGCAAAGTAAATTAGACAGAGAAGCAGGATAGCAGAAGAGGCCTGAAATAAGAGAAACTACAGAGAGAGAGATCTCCATGTGATGGAGGACTGCCATCAACAGAATTCTACAGACCTTGGAGAAAATGTGTCCTTGCTGACATCTTGATTTTGGACTTCTAACTTACAAAACTGTGAGTGAACATATTTCTGTTATTTATGGCAACCCATTCTGTGGATTTTCAAAGCAACCCTGCTGAACCATGACCCTCTCCAGCCCTCCCCACAGTAAGAGCACTTTGATGTTTTTTCCACTAGGGCCCAGGGCACTGGGTAGTGCATCTCCAGCACTAATGTTCACAGAAGACACCTGGGGATATTGTTAAACGTGTGTGTGTGTGTGTGTGTGTGTGTGTGTGTGTGTGTGTGTGTGAGGGAGTTGTTATATGGGGAATTCCTACACTTTTGGTATAATTTTTCTGTAAATCTAAAACTACTCTAAAAATAAAATTTATTATATATTTAAAAAGAAAGGAAAAATGTAAATGCTGCTTTAGTAACTCTGGAAAGGGAGTGAGATTCAGCATTTCTAATAAGCTCATGGATGATGCTCATGCTGCTGTACCAAGGACCACCCTCTGGGCAGAAAATGCCTAGGTATGTTAGTTCCTTTTTCTGGTTTATGGCATTGATATCAGCCTCCAAAGTCACCTAGGTGGTGGGGGAAGGGGATGCTTCAACTCAAATTTTGCCTTCCTTAAGATGGCTAGGCAATGGTTCTCAGTCTTTTTGAGTTTGCTGTATTTTTGAAGTGTTACACATATTTGGCTCCTTTAGGGAATGAGTTGCAGGTTATGACAATGAATGAAGTGGACTTCAAATAACAAGAGGCACAATGTGGGAAAACCAGAGATTTCATAATTTGTGTGCTTTGGGCAGCTGTTACTGTGAGCTTAGTGTGGTTCACATTTTAAACTTTTAAAGAGAAGCCAGGGAGGCATATGTGGCTCAAGCAGTTGGGCACCCACCTACCACATGGGAGGTCCTGAGTTCCATTCCCAGTGCCTCCTAAAAAGAAGATGAGCACAAACAATGAGGGGGGGATAAATAAATAAAATAAATCTTTAAGAACCAAAAAAATAAAGAGAAGCTAGAAATTTGTATTTTATATTACATCTCTTGATTTTGAAATGTTTACATGTTGGTAACTCAATTTATTTTTAAAATGCTATAAGGCCAATATACTTCTGATTACCTAGATATGTTCTATATCTTGATCTCTATATTGTTTTGATGTATACATTTACAAAGCCACTCATCATCCAAGTGTATTTATAAGTTACAATTCATCAAACTGTAAAATTAAGATTTGTATATTTTACTATATGTGAATTATGCCACAATTAAAATTTGAAAAAAAAGCCTTGCATGGTAATGAGACTCATCAACCAAAGACAGGTGTTGCCTCTAGAGGTGGAGACAGAGAAGTAATGGGTTTAGCATTATCTGTACCTCTAACATTGCTGCTTTGAAGAAAGAGAGAGCAGGATTACATGTGGGAAAATATTTTAATTCATTGGTACATAGGTGTTGGCCTTATTAAATTCTATATGTTTGAAATATTTCATATTTAGATATTTAATATAAAAAAACAGAAACCTATGAAGACCATCATGGCATGGCCAAATTTCCTCAGAGGTTATTAAATCATTTTATCGGTCTTCCTACAGGACAACATTGCTGTTGGGTTAGGATTGTTTGCTGCCCTGACCCAGCTCTCCAACATGCTCCAGTAAATGTGTGACCCCTCCCTGCCATAGCTGTGCTGTGTTGCTTTATGTGGTACATTGTGCACTCCTTCCACCCTGTCCATACAACCAAATCAGACATGCCTCCCATATGCCCCTTGTCACCAAAAGGGGCATTATCAGTACAGCCTCAGCTGTAAAGTTTAAATATTAACCCTAATTGAAAAGTTCCTGTGTTGAGTACAAAATTCAGAGCGACCAAAAAAAAAAAAAATTCTCAGACCCTGGAAGCAATGTAGCATAGTGGTTAAACTCACTGGGTAGGAATGCCAGCTCCTATCACTTACTAGTTGTATGCCCTTGGGTCAATTAGTCTCAACATCACAATTCACACATTTGTATCATGAAAATGATAATAGTGGCTACATATTTGATTTTATGTGAAAATTAAAAGTGCAGAGCCTCTGGTACATAACTATCCAAGAGTCACTGCCTATTATTAAGTTATTAACAGTGGATTGATTAGATATTGCTTTAAATATTTCTTAAGTCATATATTAAGTCTGAAGCCATTGTTGTTCAATTGGTAGCTTGCTAGTAAACCTCAACTTTGATCCAAGCAGCAAATGTTATCACACATTGTCATGGTTATTGTAACAGGCACTAAGGCAGTCTAAAATTTTTTCCTGCCTTCAAGGAACCCATCTTTTTCTGTCTTTTGTGAAAAACCCCAAACAGGTAAAGTGAAACTCAAGGGAAAAGTGATTCACAAAAGATCCAGGCTGTTTCCTTTACTCCCTGACTTAAATTTCAGAACCACAGGAGGGAAGGGGATATGCCCCTGCATTTGACAGTGGTGTGACCAGGGCAGTCTGATATGTTGACATGGGAGAGGTACTGTTTGGGAATTCTTGCCTAAGGTAATCTTCCAAAGAGCATCAACATGTTGGCTGCTGAGGAAAATGAAAAGGTCTTTAGTAATGACTAATTAAAATGTAATGAAAAAAGACAAGAAAATCTATTTCAAAAGGACATATAAGCTAACTACTTACTAGTTGAAGAGACTGTCTTTTAAGCCAGAAGAATTAAGTTTCTGCCTCTGATATTCCAATCTCCGATATTATGTTCTCCAGAGAATGCATATTGATAAATCACTGAGACACATTTGGTGCCTGGAATGGGGGTAGGAACTAATTATCCTGAAAGTGCATTTCATAGACAGGATTCTCCTTGTATTTAAGGAGATGTTCCTTTTCAGCATTTCTGCAGTGTCTATACCATTATTGACCCTGACATCTGTCTCTCTGCCATGTCACAGTTTAAGCTTTCACCATTTATGCCTCAATTACTGCAGACCCATGTCTCTGGTCTATTACCACTAGTCTTTTTCTTCTCCAATTTTCTTCCACTCTGCTGTATTTCTGAAGTGTAAGTTTTATGCCAGTTTGCAGCTTAAAATCCTTCAATGCTGTGAGCACTTGGGCAAGGAAATATTTGCAGGGATTTTCCCCTCAAGCACTCCCTGCTTTTGAACAATTGCAAGGTGAGGGCTTTCTTAGTTGGCCAGGGCTGCTAAACCAAATTACCACAGACTGTTTGGCTTATACAGTAGGAATTTATTGGTGGCTAGAAGCCCATATTTGAGGTTTTGGCAGGCCACACCTTCCCTGAAAGTATTGAGTCATGATAGTGGCTTGCTGGTAAGCAACCTCTTCCTCTATCACAAAGTGATTTAGTACTTATGTCTCCTCCTCTGACTTGTAATTTATTGAGTCCAATTTCTTCTACTATTAAGGGCTCCAGTCGTTTTTATTAAGGCCTTCCCTGAATCAGCTGGCCTTAACATCTTGAAAGATCTGATTTACAAATGAATTCACATTCACAGAACATGGAGTTAGGACTTAGAACATGTCTGTGGATGACATAAGAGATGTTGAATCTAGTTAGGGAGTTCCCAAAACCAATCTCAGTTTAGATGGTTTGCTTGATAGACCCACAGACCTCAGTGAAAACTGTTATACTCATGGTTTATGGCTTAATACAGGGAAATAATGCAGATTACAGATTAAAATCACACATGAGAAGAAGCACATCAGGCATACTCTGGAGAAGTACAAAATGTAGAGTCTCCTTTTTCTTTCCATGTGGAGTTGTTGACATGATGCTTTCTTGGCATCAGTGCATGGCTATATGCCTGGATTATTGCCAACCAGGGAAGCTTACCAAAGGCTTTACTATCCAGAATTATTATTGAATCTCAATCACATAATCCCTGCATAGCTGACCTGTATTCTCCAGCTGAAGCCCCCATCCTAAATCACATTGATTGATTGTCCTTTAGGCAAAGACCTCAGGCAACAACCCTCTTATAAGACAAGGCATCCCAAGGGCCTAAAGATCACCTCACAGATGTCAGCAGCAAAGGCCAGATTTCTCTTTGCATACGGATAATTGTTTACTACACAAATTCCCTCCCACACCAATTTCCACAGTTTCCAAAATAAAATATTATTCTTCAGGGCACACAAAGTTCTTTGTGAACTGAACATCCCTACCCAGCACTCTAGCCTCATTGCCACTTGCTGCCTTGTACCCAGTGTTTCAGATAGGCCATCCCTTTGCACACCATGCTGTCCCTCCAATTGCCATCTCTGTACCTTGCCAACTCATCTGGGCTGCAATATTGATCCCTGCCAGGACATCCTCTAGGAACTTTTCCTGGAACCTGCAGGAGGCATCAGCACATTGTTGCCAGCTGCATATATTCCCAGGGCTGCCAGAACATCTGAGTTGTACTGTAAAGCCAGATCTTAATTTTTGTGTGAATTCCCCATCTTCTTTGCTTGTTTGTTTAATTTCTTAAACAAATCAGTTTTATTCATACATACTAATAAATCATACAATTCATCCAAATTATACGATCAGTGGTATTTGATATAATTGCATAATTGTGCATTCATCACTTCAATCATTATTATTTTCATTATATCAATAATAATAATAAACAAAATACAGATAAACTAACAGGAAAATTCCTCACCTCTTAAGCTCTGTATGTTACCCTGGTTATACATAGCCACTGTTTCTGGCTACTCTAGCACAATTATTTATTGAGTTTTATTGATATATATTCACATACCATATGATCTATCCAAAATGTATAATCAATAGCTTTTATTATAATCACAATATTATATATTCATCATCTCAAAAATTCTAGAACAATTTCATTACTCCAAAAAGAAAGACTCCACATCCCTTAGCATTCCTTGTGCAGACCTACATAACCACCAAGTTATTACCTATAACACTTCTAAAAGAGGTCATAAAATATTACAATAATTCCCTCCCTCCAGAGACAACCCTTGTCAACCAGTTTCTTCTGTATCCTGTCAGACACTCATACAAACACAAAAACATATACACCAAACAAACACACATACACACAATACCTTTTTATACAGATGGTAACCTCTTTATTTTGGCATATTATTAAAAAATATAACTGTGGCGGCCATCAACGGAGGTGTTTAGCTCTTGTCAAGACCAACTACGAGACAAGGTCTGTGGCTGGTCAAGGAGGGATCAAGGATATACGACTTGCGGAGGAGAGCTAAACACTTCAAGACTTGCAGCCTAATTTCACCCTGTTTACAAAGGCCATTTTTAAGCTCCTTGAGAAATATGCCTCATCGGGTGCTGAACTGGTTAGTCAATAACGGGCAACTGGACCCCCCCCCTCTCTCTCCTTCTGCGGCAAAGCCGCTGGGTCAACCTAAGACAGGGGCCTGGCCAAGTGCTACCATGGTTTCCAACGACGGGTAAGACCCAGCTGCCGTTTAGCACGGTCCTGACCTAAAAAGGGCAATTGGACCCCCCCTCTCTCTCTCCTTCTGCGGCAAAGCCGCTGGGTCAAACTAAGACAGGGGCCTGGCCAATTGCTGCCATGGTTTCCAATGACGGGTAAGATCCAACAGCCGTTTAGCACGGTCCTGACCTAAGACAGGCACAGTCCCCCCAAATATCATCGAGGCCTCTATTTCTCCCAGCAGCTTAATCATAATGTTTTACAATGATGCTTTTCCTTTTTAATTGTCTACCTGCATATAAAAACAA
>JAQZBX010022834.1:0-31272 GCA_029593785.1 Cabassous unicinctus | reverse complement strand
TGTGCTGCTGTGTCCATTCGCTGCGTGTCTTCTCTGTGTCTGCTTATCTCCCCCTTGCTGTGAGGTCTTGCCGCATCAGCCCACAGTGCCGCTGTATCCATTGCGCCACACCCGCTTCCTGCCGTGAGGTTGCTGCATCAGCCCACCGCACCGCTCAGGCCGGCGTGCCCTCACAAGGAGGCCTCGGGACGCGAACCCGGGCCTCCCATATGGTAAACGGGGGCTCTATCCACTGAGCCACACCCGCTTCCCTTCTAGTATTTTTAATACAGGTCATAGACTACAAGGCCAAATGACCCTCTAAGCTGGATGACTACCTAACTCCCAAACCAAAAAAGTTCTGTTACCAGACCCATAAATAAGAAGTAATCAACCAATAGTACAGACACAGACAGCGTCTGTCACTGACTATACATGGCAGTAAAGAAAGAAACTGCATAAAATTTCTTAACAATATATTCAAATACCTACTATGGAGATTATAATAAATGGTGATAGAAAACATACAAAAATATTGATGAATGAAAGGCTAGCATAATAAGATATACAAACTGTAAGAAATTCCCTCCCTACACATTGGTCCTACCGTCTTATAATTATTGAAATTTTGATCTCTTTAAAAAGGGAGAAGAAAGAAAAAACTTTGGAAATGGTTCAGGAGAGAGCTTCTAAAAAAGTTAAAAAAAAAGAAAAAAAAAACCTAAGAAAATTATTATTTAATCTAGAGGAGAAAATAATAGCCTCAAAGTACTCTAAACAAAAAGTTATTCACCATATAGATGAGGACAAAGATTACATTAAGCTAAACCATGAAGGACCTGAGTTAGATGAGTTAGATGTTAAAATAGAATGTTTTTAACAGTAGGGAGCATCAGACATTAGGGAAACTCCCAAGGAAGCATATAAAATCCACCAATATATTTATTTGTAAATAGGATATAACCTGAACTATTACCAAGAATAAGTGTTGTCCAACCTGAAGGCATACTTGGCCTCGAAGCCTTCAAAATCTGAATTCAATAGTATTATTTGATATTGAGTATTTACATACTAATCAACATTATAAGAATTTTCTTGCACACAGGGGAAAAAATTAGGTTAACTAAAAAACAGGAGCATATAATTTTTTTTTAAGCTTCTCTCTTTGGGCATTCTTAGGATACTCAAAAGACTGAGAAGAATTAGAAGACTCCCAAAACCTATTATTTTTAACTAAAACCCTCACAGTTCCTGTGAAGTGGTAGTCTTTTAAATAGTATCATAGGACAGAAAAATATCAATGGAGAAACCCCAGAATCATATATTCAGTTTTTTAAAGTGAAAGATAGAAATTTAAGTACATAAAAATGTAAAGAGGCAACAAAATTCTATCCTCATTTCAAACTTTATATTTAAAGTGCTTTACCTTCTGCTAAATAATAGCTAGGCGTTTACTTTTGCATTAATCAACGAAAGAAAATTTTCTCTCTCCATCTTTCACATGGAGTGAGGGGAGTCAACTGAATAAGAGTCAAAAATTAACAATGACAATTTAATATTTTATCTGGGAAAAGAAAATGAAATGATATTATTTCCCAGGATGCCCTTAATTTAAGAGTTTAAATGATAGAATACAATAATACATATCTTAATACACATATGGGGATAATTAGTCCCCGTGTTAACCTTCCTCAATATTTAGTGTAATGTATCCTAATCATATTAGGATAGAGGCCATAGTGTTAACTACATCTTTATATTTTATATAATTTTAAAAGATTATTTATATATATCGACTCCACAGTATAAATTATGTATAACCTAGGGTTTAATACACTTACAGTTCCTTGTGTTTTTCTTCAGCCAAGATTTGGTCATTTGGTTTCAGAGAATACCTATAACAGGAACAAAATTACACTGGTTAAACAAACATATAAGTACTTTTGCCTCACAGACATCTGACTATAAGTATATTCAGTTGACCCCTGGCCCCCAAACAAGCACTGCTATAGTTATAGATAGGTCTCTGTCTTAATTAATAAAACACAAGGCATGTCCAAGCAGATGGTACTTTGCCATTCTATTTGTCACTTCTACTGACAACACCCAAGGGATTGAAGGCGGATCAACTCAACAATGGTTTGAAATCACAAGATATCTTCAATATCCTTGTCACATCTATAATGTGAGACTCATCCAGTAGTTCAAAATTCAAGCAACTATAGCTGGCAGGTGGTCTTCAGAAAGAAAGCACCGTCTTAATGATGCCTAGATTTGGACATTTTCATGGCTTCAAAATTGTAAGCTTGTAAACTAATAAATTCCTATAGTTATAGCCAATATATATATATATATATATGCAAAAAAGCTTTTGGCTTTGACTTAAAAAAAAACAAAGAAAACGCAGTTTTCAACTCATTAAGTATTATCTCTACCATGCACCAGGCTATATACTAGGTAATAAGATATAGTGGGAAAAATAAGTTTTGATTCAACCACTTGATAGCTCAATGACCATAGGCAAGTATTTCATCTAAGTCTCAGTCTCCCTTTCCATAAAATAGAGGTTGCCTTAACCATTAGATAAGGATTTTTCAAAGTGGCCTATATTTGCACTGCTGAAGGCAAACATACATTTTTGAAGGATACACAGAAATAGTTTCATGGACAACTCAAATTCTCAATTCCACTTGTATTCAACCTTTTCCTAAAACTAATCTGCCTGAAAATGCACCAGAGATTTGGATGGAAAAGTCATGTTGGTTCTCCTTTCCTACCTCCCCATTCACAAGTGCCCTTACCCACATTATAAAAAGAATAGCATTCTCTCACCCATCCTGAAATGAACTGTATTACATTGCCTGGGTTGTAAGAACCTCTGGGGTGCTAAACAAGGAATGATTAGTAATATTTTTGTCTGTAAAATCTTCTTTAATTAAGGTACCACAAACTGACTACAGTGTATCCTGTTTTATACATTATTTCTGTAAAAAGTAAAGCTAGAAATTAGAAATAGGAATTGTGATAGGATGTTCTATTTTCAGATATATTGTGGAGTGGAGCACAAGTTGATGACAAATTTTATTTATAATAAAGTTTAGCTCTTCCATACCCTGATCATCATCAAAGAATTTATTACTTTCCAGAAAAAGTCCTCCTATGAAGCAAAGTTTAGAGAATTTCCAGTAAGAAAAAAACAAAGACAGTGTCAAATTATTTCTTCCAGGCAACAAACTTTAAAACAAGGCTCCCTGCCCTTGTATCTTATCTACTGAGGACAAAATATCAGAAGATGGTTGTCACATGGACACATATCAACCAATTTACCTGAATTGAAAAATAAAGTCAGATATTTTTCTGTCAGGAAAATAAATCTGATTGATTTGACAATGAAGAATAGTTTTGCAAAATAAGGTTATAAAGCAGACAGTGGCCTTAAACTGAATGGCTTTGAATAAAATGTTTAAAGCATTTGATAAAAACATTTTACCAAAAAATATTCTGACATAGGTAAATTGAAACAATATTTAACTTTTCCCAGTACTTCCTGAAAATACTAAGTTAAACATGATGCCTCTAAGAAAATGACTAATCAGATATAATTAATAGTTATCATTTAAGTTAAAGTCAATAAGTCTTTTTGGTTTATTACCCAGAATTGCATGTCCTTACTAATTTTGGTAACTGTCAAGTCAGGTGGTTTCTAATTCATTGCTTCCAACAAAAACTAAGGAGAACCTAATCAAATTATCGGCTCTCAGATAAATAATTGTGATGACAGATCATCTGATGATAGAGGAGTTCAACTGATTGACTCTCACTGCTTAAATAAAACCCTGTCCATTAACATCCAATTGATTATGTGAACAAGATTTCTCAGCACATATACCTCTAAAGGAAAAAAAATAAAATGGATACTGAGCATTGTCTTATTCTAACAATGAGTATTATTTGTGGAAAAGGCTGAATTGAAAAAATTAAAGAAACTAAAGAATAGCCTCATTTACCTCATTATAAGGTGCAATTCCAATAACTTTTAATAATTAACATTTTAAAATGTGTGTTGTTTTACTAATATGTGCTAATTATAACTTAATGAACAGAAGGCATTTTTAATATTTAAATTTAAATGCATATTTTTGTTATTAGGCATGACATTCATGCATGAAAATATATTACTGCTATGACATACGTGTAATACATTACATGCAAAATGTAATTAATGCATAAAACATAGTCATGCATAAAAATATATTACATAAGGATAAAATCTGGTGGGAAAAAGTATAATGAAAATACAAATCCAAAGAAAAATTTTAAATGTTAAAAAAGTTTGTTCATGATTTTTAAAGTAGATAATGGCGGGTATCAAATCACTATAGTATTTAGAGTCCACTAAAAAGTGATTCATCAGTTTTATTTAAAGTCATGATAAAATTTATTTACTTAATGTGTGAGGAAGTACTTATTTATCAAAACATGTTTATGGAATATGAAAGTTAAAAAGTTTGAAAACCATTGGATTTAAGAACAAGTATGTCTTAGCAAAATGCTTCATATATACACAATAGGTACTCAATGTTTCTTTTCCTTTTCTAAGTGACTAGGAATTGAGAAAAACATATTTCTTGTTCTTAGTAGTTCATAATTCAGCAAGCAAATCAGAATAAAAATAACTGCTCATAGTGTGATAAATGTTACAGCAAAACTAAATACAATATACAATGGTAGCCCAAAAGAGGGAGTAATAAATCTCCTCCTTAAGGAGGACAAAAAAGGGACAGCTTTTCTGTTTCCCAACCCTTATCTTCCTTTCCCATCTCATCTCCCTTCCTTGCTCCTTGCCCATTAACCTTCTTATCACAGGATAAGAATTTGAATGGAATGGGAAAGGAAGCCAGAAGAAAGGATCTATTTAGGCAGGAAGCCTACAAGGAAAGTCTGATATTGATCAAATTGTCAAAGGGGAAAGTTTTCTAACGGACACACTGTATCTTCAGGACCTCAGTAATGAATTTGCAAGTTCCTTTTTGAACTATTCTCCAGGCAAATTAGTTCTCTAATCCCAAACAAGCTTCAAAGCAGTCACTCTTCCCATAGTTTTCCTTTCTCTGATCTGCTTTTCCCCCTTCCCAAACGAGGTAACTTTCTCACAGATACCAGAACCTTTATTCTCCCTCACTTTGGCTGGCTTATCTCAGTTTTAGCTTCCTCTTCTCTTCAGGAGGCCTCCACACAGCTTCCTAGAAATCTGACCTATACACATATGCTTAGCCATGTGTTCACTTACTTATGTCTCTAACTATACTAATGTGTGTTCATTTATAAGCTTCCATCTCCTGACCTGCATTTTTCACAAACATCTCCCTTGTAAATATCCACTTGGTTCAATTTTAGTTAGGCTAATAACTATTTGAAAATCACTAAAATAACCTATAATTATGATTTATCTATTCTGCTGCATAATAGAATATTTAATTTTTAAAATGAAACATTCATTTAGTTTGCAAATTAGAAAAAAGATGATTTGTTCCTCCAGGCAACTTAAATATATTTCCACAGGTGATAAACTATAACCAAACAGTTCTTATGTATATAAAGTTACTTGTAAGGAGGGGGGGAGGGAACCTTTACAAAACACCTTAACAAAACGTATACAAAAGGTAGTGCACAACTATAATTGTAAAAATTATGTTATCAACTAAAATGAGTCCCTCATATTCATTTTGAAAGTAGACAAAGTATAATTTAAAATCATAAATGTAAAGGTAACTATACCATCAGTTCCAAATCCTTACTAATGAAATGGAGCTATTTCCCATTGAAACACTCATTTAAATGTTTGTTTAAATGTGGGTTTATAGGTAGTTCTCAGTTTCATTTAGTATGTTCTGTTCTGCCAATATGACTGCTGTTGGCAGGACAGAAGATATACAGCCTTTTTACTCTCTTTACCACATTTAACTTATTCTCTGAATGAATACTCAATGTTTCAAATTAATAAACCTCAAACTCTGAAAATTCAACTTAGTTGGAAGTAGAAAGTAGAAAGCTATAATTCACCTTCCTATCATGGGTTAATCATCATAATGTTTCAGACTAAAGCTGGACTTAAATTTAAGAAATTTCTAAAGAAGTTTCTTCTAAATACAGGGTTACAATGAAAATAGCAAGAAGTGACAAGGTTTATGAAAATAATATTTTAAATTAGCATTAACTAGATGAGGATTAAAACGCAATTAGAAGAAGGTGAAGGAAAAAAGAATTAAACTAGATTTAAACCTAGATTCATAACATAGATATTCTTTGTATTCTTAAATTTTTTTCTTATGTTTTTTGGTTAAAAATATCATTGATAATTATTCAAAGTGACTAGCCATGTATTTTCACTAAAGGAAATTTTTAAAATTTGGTAACTTGGAAGATGTCACTGCTTGGCTCTTGGGTTACACCAACAAAACCTACCCATTTTATATCATACATCCCATTTTGTCTTCATCATTCCACTGAGATTTACCTAGCTAACGTCACCAAACACATCCTATTGCCAAATCTGTGTTCTAGACGTCTCTATTGCACCTAATATTGTTAACCACTCTGTCATACAAACCCACTATACTTTGTAAGACCCTGTGTTTAGTTCTCCTGCTAATTTCACTGTCTTCTCAGATTCCTTCCAAAAATATTCTTTATAATTCCATCCATTAAATGTTCTGTTTTACAGCCCACTTCTTTTCCTTTCCACGCTTTCTCTAGAAAAGCTCAACTATTGGTTGCATAATAATAAATGTAATAGTAATAGTAGTAGAAATGGTTAACATTTACAGAATATTGTGTCAATGTACAATTAAATATCTTTATTATTGTACACACTCTCTCCAGCTATCATCCCCTACCTATAAGAAATATAAATCAAACTGTCTCCTGAAAATGCCCACCTAGATATTGCATAATCATCTCATGCATGAACAAAATTGAACTCAAACTATCCACCTGCGCTACCATGATCCTCCTCTCATACTCCCTAACTCAGCTGTAAATACCATCTACTCTGTTACCATAACAAAAATTGGAAATGCCACACCTCACTACTTTGCCCTTAATTCATGAAATCAATCACCAATTCCTACCTTTATACTCTGAAATATTATTGTACTCTCTCCCAACTGTTCAAACTACAATGATCAGGTCACCATATCGCAATAGGTCTAACTAGTCTCCTCTCCTCTAATCTAGCTACTCAAATCCACTAGTCCATTGCAGACACAGTAGTCTGTATAATTCTAAAACACGACTCTGACCATGTCATCCCCTTGTTTAAATGCCCTCAAGTGTTTTCCATTTCCCTTAGGAGAGGTCATGAGAGACATTCCATCTCCTTAGTAGCCAATAATATGAGGTAACATAGGTCAAGTACATGCATTACCTCATTCAATCCTTACAACAACCCTATTTTATCATTCCTATATTATTCATGAGGAAACAAAGGCTTCCACAGATTAAACAAGATAACCAAGGTCACAAAGCTAGGCCACAGAGTACACTCCTTCGTATAATGCCACTGTAATGAAGTATTTCTTTCCAGTCCATCTCCTCAACCAGACCACTAACTACTTATTTAACTTTGTATTCCCAGTATGTGGAATAATACTGAACACAAAGCAGGTGCCCTCAAAATTCATGTTGACCTGAAATTAACTATTAAAAACAAATCCAAGGTTCATGTATGAGTAATATACTTCAATAAATTTAAAAAAAAAAAAAAAAATCCAGGGGAGCAGATGTAGCTCAAGTAGTTGAACGCCTGCTTCCCATGTACGAGGTCCCGGGTTTGATCTCTGGTACCTCCTAAAAAACAAAACAAACAAACAAAAAAACCAACTCTCGTCGGATAGCGGATGTAGCTTAGTGGTTGAATGCCTGCTTCCCATGTATGAGGTCCTGGGTTCAATCCCCAGTACCTCCTAAGGAAAAAACAAAACAAAACAACAACAACAACAAAAAAACAAATCTGGGGAAGCATATGTAGCTGAAGTGATTGAACGCTTGCTTCCCATGTACAAGGTCCTGGGTTCTATCCCTGGTACCTCCTAAAAACAAACAACAACAAAAAGAAACCAACTCTCATTGGGGAATGGATATAGCTCAGTGGTTGAGCGCCTGCTTCCCACATACGAGGTCCTGGGTTCAATCCCCAGTACTTCCTTAAAAAATAATAATAATAATCCATGTTTAAGTAATCTTTACAAGTATCTTTTCCCTGATATTTAGCCAAAGTCAGGTCTGGATAACAAAGAATCCATAAAGAGCACCAACTTATAATATCTGGGGCAACATGAAGAATTCATAAATGAATCTGTGTTCATTTAGTATCCATAATTTAGGTCTTACTTAAGGATACCCAAGAGCAACTCAGGACCAATCACTTAATATGTGAAATAATGTAAAGATTCAGAGTCAAATACCACTTTAATTCAAATTCTAAGAATTTAGAATTCCAAAGACCATATTTCTTTTATTTTAATGCAGCTCACAAAGCAGCTAGGTGAAAGAAAAATAGTCAAGTAACATTACCAAATATCAGCAATAATCTACAAAATGTTATAGGGAAAAAAAACCCACAATAGCAACAATTTTATTTTTAAAATGCCTAGAATATACCTAACAAAAAAATGTGCACCTGTGAAGGGAACTATAAAACTTTACCAAAAAACCCATGCTGTATTGTCCAATATGATAACCACTAATCACATATGGCTATTTAAACTAAATTAAACTTACGTGAAATTTAAAAATTCAATTGCACTAGCCACATATGACATGCTCAATAGCCACATGTGACTAGCAGTTACCTTATTAGATGGTACAGACATACATTTCCATCACCATAAAAAGTTTACTCTAACCACTTGTAGATATTTTTATTTTTTTCCAAAAATAATTTATTTTTTATCTTTTTTGAAGCTAACAAATTCAGCAATGACTATTGTCATATGATGTGACTAAGAGAAAAACAAACCTAACCATTTTGTAATCCTTTAATGTATTTCAATTTTATATTTTTCAAAGACACAAAATACCTAAAATAAATGGAGAAATATACACACAGATAGGAAAAGTCAGGTAGTAAAGATCTCCTTTTCCCAAATTAATCAGCAAATATAATGCAATTCCAAAGAAAATCCCAGAAAGATTTTTTGTGGAAGTTTACATACTCATTCAAAATTTATATGGAACAGAAAAGGATCAACAATAACTAAGAGAATTCTTGAATAAGGTGTAGGGAGTTGTGGTACCAGATATCAAGAATTACTGTAAAAGTATAGTAATAAAGACAGAGCTGCAGTAAGTAGTTAAAATAGACCAACAGAAACTAACTGAGAACCTAGAAACCAAGTTATAGATTAAAAAAAAAAAAATTCCTGGCATTACAGATCAGTGGGTAAAGGATGCATTACTCAAAATATATTGATAGGATAGCTGGTTCCCCATAAGGAAAACTTTCTAGAAATTGGATCTCTACCTTAAAACACATACAAAAATCAATTCAGGGGAGAGGGGCAAGATGGCAGCAGAGTAAGGAGCTCCAAGAGTCAGGTATTCCTATAGTACAGTTAGCAATCACCCAGAGTTATCTAAAGCACCTGTTTGGGGGGCCCAGGAGACCAGAAGAGCATCCTGCAACATCCATGAGAGAACAGAAGGACACTACCCATCTGCAGTGAAGATTCCTGAGTCGAGCACTCCAAGTCGCGGACACGGGTGCTCAAACCCTGCTGGTGGCACAAACTACCTCAAGAGCTATTCCGTGGCTGGAGTTGGAAGCTCCATTTCCCAAAAATGGGGGAGGAAGAGATGGTCAGGACCAACTTCATCTACTGATTAGTAAATTTGGCTGGCTAAAGTCTAATCCTAAGAACAGCTAAATTTTGAACCTGTCCAAGTCAGAAAGTGACTGGTAGTTTCTAATTTAACTCTGCCCAAAGCATGGGGGGAAGCAAGGTTGGTTGAAAATCACAATAACTGTAGGGACTAGCTTCTTTCAACCCAGGATGGATTGCAGCCATAGCCTAGCTTCAGGCCCACCCCCAGCAGGAAGGAAGTTGGGGGGACCTGCACCAGCCTCTCTGGGAAACTGCAATAGCTTTCGGCCCACACAGACTGAATTGTTGGACACTTGTGGCTCTGTCCCTGGCCCCCAATAGGATAGGAGAGGGACTGGGTTTCCCCAGCCTCTCTATGCAACTGCAGGTACTTTCAGCCTGCACAGACTGAACTGGTGGACACCTGTGGCTCCTTCCCCATCCCGAAAAGACAGGAGGAAGGCGGTGTTTCCTCAACCTCTCCAGGCAACTGCAGGTGCTTTTGGCCCACACAGGTGAGATTTTTGGGCACTCCTGTGGTTCCACCCCCGCTCGAAGAGGGCAGAAGGGGCAGTACTCCCTCAAACTCTAATGGCAACTGAAGGCACTTTCAGCCCACATGGAATAGACTGTTGGGTACTCCTGAGACTTCATCCCACCCTCACCCCCGGCAGGATAGGAGAGGGGCCAGTGCTTCGTCAGTCTACCTGGGCAACTATGGCCAGTTTAGATACACACATTTTAGTTTGCTGCCCACACTTGCAGCCCCATACCCACCCCAGGCAGAGAGGAAGGGGCATGAAGCTTGATCAGTCTCTCCAATTACAAACGATTTTGGCCGGCACAGCTTGGATTACCGCACGTGGCAGCAGCTCTATCCCAACCTCTAGCAGGGGAGAAAGGTGGGAAAAGCTTTCAACGCAGGCAACTTCAGGCAACGCAGGCAACTTCAGCCTCCACGGCTTATAATATCAACCCCAACCTCAGCTCTGACTATGCAAACAGGCAGGGAGAAAGGGCAAAAAACAGATGAAAAAGAGCTGAAAAAATTCAGATTGGCTAAACACAGGCCACTAAAAACTTCCAAAGTAAGCTGAACCAAGTATCAAAGAGGAGCTGTAGCAAAAAGCCAATCAAATAGAAAGCCCTAAAGACAGAAACTGTACCCAGAATAAATACGTCTAGTAAAACAGATGCCAAGACACCAACAAAAAAATTACAATCCATACAAAGAAACAGGAAGATATGGTTCAAAGGAACAAGCTAAACTTCCAGATGACATAAAGGAGCTGAGAAAACTAGTCATAGTTGTTCAAACAAATCTCCTTAATAAATTCAATGAGATGGATAAAGAGATTAAGGATATTAAGTAGACACTGGGTCAGCACAAGGAAGAATTTGAAATCATACATAGAAAAAATGCAGATCTTAATAAAGGAATGAAAGACACCATAAATGAAATAAAAAACACACTGGATGTATGTAACAGCAGATTTGAAGAGGCAGAAGAAAGGATCAGTAAGCTTGAAGACATGGCCTCTGAAAGTGAACATAAAAAAGAACAGTTAAAGAAAGGAAAAAATTAAACAGGGAAATAAATGATGGCAAGAGACATGTAAACATACATGTCACAGGTGTCCCAGAAGGAGAAGAGAAGGGAAAGGGGGCAAAAGAAATATTTGAGGAAATGATGGTAGAAAATTTCCCAACCCTATTGAAGGACATAGATATCCATATCCGAGAAGCACAGTGTACTCCCTTCCAAACAAATCTGAATAGAACTACTCCGAGGCACATATTAATCAGAATGTCAAATGTTAAACAGAAACCTGAGAGCAGCAAGAGAAAAGCGATAGATCACATACAAGGGATGCACAATAAGATTAAGCGCCGATTTCTCATCAGAAACTGTGGAAACAAGAAGGCAAATGATATATTTAAGATATTGAAAGAGAAAAACTGCGAGCCAAGAATCTTATATCCAGCAAGACTGTCTTTCAAAAATGAGGGCGAATTTAGAATACTCACAGATAAATAGAAACTGAAAGAGTTTGTAACCAATAGACATGCTCTGCAGGAACTATTAAAGGGAGTGCTACAGCCTGAAAAAGAAGACAGGAGAGAGAGGCTTGAAAGAGAGTCTAGAAATGAAGATTATATCAGTAAAAGTAACAAAGTATAAAAAGAATGGTGAAAATAAGATGACAGATAAAACCCAAAAGTCAAAATGGGTGAAGAACTGCCCTTACAATAGTAATATGAATGTTAATAGATTAAACTCCCCAATCAAAAGACACAGGTTAACAGAATGGATAAGAAAATATGAGCCATCTATATGCTGTCTACAAGAGACTCACCTTAGACCCAAGGATACAAATATACTGAAAGTGAAAGGCTGGAAAAAGATATTCCATGCATGCAATAACCAAAAAAAGTTGGAGTAGCTATACTTAAATCAGATGAAATACTTTAAAAGCAAAGCTGTTAGGGAGCAGATGTGGCTCAGGCAGTTGGGCACCTGCCTCCCATATGGGAGGTCCCAGGTTCGGTTCCCGGTGCCTCCTAAAGAAGAGACTGACAGACAACGAGCAGACAAGGAACAAACAGATGAGGGAACCATCTCGGAGAGGAGGAAAAAAAGAAAAAAAATTTAAAAATAAAATAACTGTTTATATATTAATAAAAGGGGCAGTTCAATAGGAAGAAATAATCATAAATGTATATGCACCTAACCAGGAGGCCCCAAATTACATGAGGCAAACACTAGTAAAACTGAAGGGAAAAATAGATGTCTCTATGGTAATAGTTGGGAGACTTCAACACAACCCTCTCATCATTGGATAGAACATCTGGGCAAGGGTCAATAAAGAAACAGAAAGCTTGAATATTATGATATATGAACTAAATCTAATAGACATATACAGAACATTGCACCCTCAAACAGCAAGATATACATTCTTCTAAAGTGCTCATGGATCTTATTCCAGAACAGACCATATGTTGACTCATGAGACAGGTCTCAATAAATTTAAAAAGATCAAAATTATGCAAAGCACTTTCTCTGGTAATAATGGGAATAAAGCTGGAAATCAACAAAAGGCATAAAAAGGGAATGCTAAAAAATGTAACATGAGACTGTACAACATAGTGAAACCTCATGTGAAATATGAATTTGGGTAATATTGCATATATTAAGAATGTTTTTACAAAATATAAATACAAATAAACGAGAGACAGAAATAGAACAGCAGCTATGTATGGCAGGGGAAGCACAGAGAGATTGAGAAGTGATGTTTTGTTTTTGTTTTTTGTATTATTATTGGAATCATGAAAATGCTAATAATGATAGAAGTGATGAAATGTACAACTATGTGATTATACCAAATAATCACTTTGTATACTTTGGATGGCTTTTTGCTTCATTACTATGTATTGATAAAATCGGTTAAAAAAAAAAAAAAAGATGTCAATTCTATCCAAATTGGTATACAGATTCAAAGCAGTCCCAATAAAAATTCCAAAAGCCTTTTTTTAAAGAAATGGAAAACCCAATTATCAAGTTTATTTGGAAGGGTAAGGTGTCCCAAATAGCCAGAAACATCTTAAAAAGAAGAATGAAGTTGGAGGACTCTCAATTCTGGACTTTAAATCATATTACCGAGCTACAATGGTAAAAACAGCATGGCACTGGCATAAAGATAGACATATAGACCAATGGAACCGAACTAATAGTTCAGAAACAGTCCCTCACATCTATGGTCAAGTGATTTTTTTTTTCATTTTGAAAACAATTTATTGAAGTATATCATTCATACATGAACATACATAAACAGTAAGTATATAGGTCAAGCGATTTTTTTGACAAGGTTATCAAGTCCACTCAGCTGGGGCAGAACAGTCTATTCAACAAATGGTGCTGGGAGAACTGGATATCCATACCCAACAGAAAGAAAGAGGACCCCTATCTTACACCTTATACAAAAATTAACTCAAAATGGATCAGACTTAAATATAAAAGTGACAACCATAAAACTCCTAGAAAAAAATGGAGGGAAATATCTTCAAGACCTGGTGGTAGGTGGTAGATTCTTAAATCTTGCACCCAAAGCACAGGCAACAAAAAGATAAATGGGACCTCCTCAAAATTGAACACTTTTCTGATTCAAAGGACTTTGTCAAGAAAGCGAAAAGGCAGCTCACCCAATGGGAGACTATTTGGAAACCAAATATCTGATAAGGGTTTGATTTCTATGCTACATAAAAAGATCATAAAACTCAACAATAAAAGAGCAGGCAATCCAATTAAAAACGGGCAAAAGACAAATAGACATTTCTCCAAAGAGGACAAATGGCAAAAAATGGTCAATATCACTAGTTATAGGGAAATGCAAATCAAAACTACAATGATATCATGTCACACCTCATAGAATGGCCATTATTTTTAAAAAACAGAAAATAGTGCTGGAGAAGATGTGGAGAAATAAAACACTCTTTCACTGTTGGTGGGAATGTAAAACGGTGCAGCCTCTGTGGAAGACAGTTTGGCGGTTCCTCAGGAAACGAAACATAGAACTGCCATATAATCCAGCAATCCCTCTACTAAGAATATATCCAGAACTGAAAACAGTTGGGGGAAAATACACCGAATGTAAGATATGGACTATAGTTAGTAGTAATACTTGATGATGTTCTTCCATAATTGTTACAAATGTTTCACAATAATGCCAGGTATTGGTGGTGGGGTGAGTAATGGGAGCCCTGTATGATGTTATGTATGTTTTGTAAGTTCACAATTTTTACTATATATTTATTGTTTATATATGTTCATGTATTAGAAATCTACTTTTTAAATGAAAAAAAAAAAAATGAAAACAATGACACAGATATTTGTACACCGATGTTCACAGCGGCGTTATTCACAACTGCCAAAAGACAGAAACAACTCAAGTATCCATCAATCAATGAATGGATAAACAAAATGTGGAATATACATACAATGGAATATTATGCTGCAGTAAGAAGAAGTGAAATTGGGACACATATAACATGGATGAACCTTAATGACATGCTGAAAGAAATGACACAAAAGGACAAATATTATATGGACTCACTAATATGAAAAAAGTATGAAGAATAAACACAGAGTTAAAACCAAAAGCATAGGTTACTATGAGATAGGATGACGACTGAGAAGGGGTACTGATGTGCAATGTATATAGAATTTTTAATTAGTTTGACTATTAAAGTGTAGAAATGGATGGAGTTGATGGTAACACAGTATAGTGAGTATAACTAACATACCTGGTTTATCAATAGAATTGTGGCTGAAAAGGGTAGTCTAGAGCTGTAAATGTCAACTGAAAGAAAGCTAGAGAATAATCTAGGAACTGAATAATATAGGGAACCCGGAGGTGAATGAGGATGTGGTTAATACTAGAAATATAAGAATGTTCTTCTATGAACTAGAACAAATGTACATCACTATTACAAGGTGGTAAGAATATGGAGATGCATGGGGAAAATACAATTAATGTAACTTATGGACAATAGTTAACAACAATATTTTAATCTTCTTGCCTCAATATCAAAGAAGGTACCGTGTTATTAATAGGGGGGTATGGAAAAAATATACCAAATGTACATTATAGACTTTATAGACATTATATAGTTAGTGGTGATAGTCTGATGATGTTCTCTCATAATCTGTAAAAAAAGTTCCACAACAATGTAAGATGTTGGTGGAGAGTTGTTTTCTGGGAATTCTGCATATTATGCATGATTGTTTTCTAAGTTTACAACTTCTCTAATAATATATACATATAATACATACATATAAATTAAACCAAATTTACATTAAATAGTGTATATAAAATTGGAGATGGCTTAAAATGTAAACATGCTTGACTCCAAATTTAGAATAGCAATCACAATGAATGGAGCAGTGAGCTCTTTTTAAAATCACACATCTAAAGACATAAAGTTCAAATTAAGTTTCAAAATAAAAAAGGATTTCAAATAAAATATTTTTCCATAAATGATGTTCTCTTGGGGGTAGAGCCAAGTCTGTGGGAAATAGGCCCTGTTTATTGTCTGTCCTTGTAAATTTAGCATGGTCTTTCTATGACTATTCCAAATCATTGATACATATATTCTCATTAATGAACAAAAGGATGTGCTCTTAGAGCATTCTGGAGAACCACAATCATTGTTAATGCACTTATTTCATACCTTTTGTGAATAGAAAGGTTTATGTTTCCAAACCTTCAAAAATGGATAAAACACAATTTGTCATCCCTCTTTCAGTATCAGTTTCTATATTTAATTATAAATCTCTGTACTCCTTAAATATTTAAATTTTAACTTCATGTTTTATTTTATGTATGGTTTAAGAATTTAATGAGAAATTAATGGGAAAAAAATTCAGGTTGATTAAACACCTAAATGTTAAAGACCTAAGGGTTAATTAAAGAACTAAGCATATCCAGACTCCTCAGGATGGGGGTAGAGCTATGAACTTGAGTGGACTTACTTGTATTCTACTATAGACATATTGTGATTCAAGCAATGGAAGAAATTACAACATTGATGTGGAGCCAGTGGCCACTGGAGGCTCTGGGGGCAAGGAGAGGGAAAAGCAGTTGTAATACAGGGGTTTTTTCAGGACTTGGGAATTGTCCTGAGTGACATTGCAACAACAGATATAGACCATTTTATATCATCATATAACATGCAGAACTGTGTGGGAGAGAGTGTGGTCTACAACGTAAACTATGGTCCATGCTTAATGGCAAAGCCCCAGGATGTGTTTATCAATTGCAATTATGTGCCACACTAATGAAGGATGTTTATGTGGGAGGTTGTGGGAGGTGTGGGAGGTGAAACGTAAGGGAATTCCTATATTTTTTGTGTAACATTTATATGTAATCTAAGTATCTTTTTTAAAAAAAATTTTTTTATTAAAAAAACTAAGCACAATGTTAAAACTTACATAAGAAAATATAGTAAAATAGCTTTATAAAAAATTAACTACAAGAGTGTCAGAGCATTTTCCAATTAGTTTTAATGCAAAACAATTATCGTTTTTAACCTAACATATGAAGTCTCATGTAACACTACAAATAGTTTTTCACCTTCAAATCTAATACACACCCATTTATAGTAGTAATTCATCTTCATTTATATAAATAATTTACTTGTAAATTATTGACATTGAAAATTAGCACCAAAATTTATGACCAGCTATTATTACATTGAATATTTTTAGTGAACATTGAGTATTATCTTTTATGTATGCTCATATTAACTAAGATTTACATAAGGTTTATATGCATATATTATTAAAGATTTAGATCTGTCAGAAAAAAAAAACTATATTTTCTCAACTTCTCTAGCTTCCCTTCATTAAACCTTAGTATTTGTGTTTCTAATGATGGTTTTTCTTTACCAATTACCATTTAATTATTTCATTCCTTTACTACCATGTTATTTATCAAGTGTCAGGAAAAACCAAAACACACCTGTCTTACATACGCCTTCCCTTCCTTTCCCATCCCTCTTAAGACACAACCTTTCCAAAACTAAACCAGTGCTCATGTGGAAGTATCTATATTTCCCCATTTTCTACTCTCCTCATATCTACTGTGTCTCTTCAAAACGCCAGAAAAGATTCTTTTCAGTAGCCTACTTCCTGCCACAAGGATTCCTACTAATTTTCAGTTGTAATTTGCCAATCTGGACACCTCACACACTTCAATCTTTTTTTTTCCCCAATTAGATAAATATCCTTAATTTTTTTTCATTCCATGGAAAAATTAGCTTTGCAATCTTTAAATCAAAATTAGGAAATTCTAGGGAAAAAAAATAAATTTTGGATGCCTATTAAATATCTAAATTGATATTTCTGAATCATGGCAATGCTTGCTCTATTCTGGAATCAGGTCAATTCTAGGCAACCTACCAACCTCCCAATACAAGAACTGCTTTGTTTTGAAAACTCAGTCAACAAGAAAATTGTTGAGTCTTTCAATCACTCACAAAGAAACTGACTAATCTATTCTAACACACACATTAAAACTAAGCATTAACAATTTTTGGCACAAATTACAAACACTATTCTCAATTAGACTATGCCTATAATTGAAGGAAAACACAATTTCATAAATATAAACCTTTACATGTCTAGATAAGTAATTGAGTTTTTCACTTACAAACTAATACTTCTAGTAATGTAGCAGAGAATAAAGAATATAGGTTTTACAATTAAAACAGACCTATATTTTGAATCTCTGTACTCTGTTTTGTGATCATGGACAAATTGCTTAAGATTTAAGTTATCCTTATGAGAATATCTATCTCACAAAGTTGTCATGAGAAGTAAAATGACATCATATGCAAGCATACCTAATACATGCTTAATAAAGCCTGAGTCTCAGCTCACGGAGGCACCAAGTACCTCAGGGGACATGGATAAGGCATGAAGCTAAAAGTAGGGGCGGGGACTGACTGCCATCTCACCACAACTTAAAATTCCTAAACGAAACTAGGAATTTAGTCTCTGGAGGACCAAACAAAGCAGCTCTGAACTAGGAGACATGAGACAAGAGGCATAACAGGAACAGCCCGTAGTTACAGATGAAAGTGCCTACTTACAGTACCTCTAGTCCCCTTCTCCTAACCACCAGAAAGAAAATTATAAAAATTTTCTGTGAAAAATTGAGCAGATTAAGACAAGACTTCCAAATACTAAAATTAGGGTCACCCCCTAAAAAAGGTAGACTTTTAGAACAATCAAGCTACAATAAAGCCCTTACGTCAAGAAGCCTAACCATGGATACCAACTTTCCAATGATACGTTGAGTGTATTTGGAAAAAACATTTTTTGCTTTATTTATTAGTGATCTTTTGCTGAATAACAAATTAACTCTAACAGCTTGGCCCAACAAACATTTATTACCCCACACAGTTTCTGAGGGTCGGGATTCTAGGAGTGGCTCAGCTGAGCCATTTTGGTTGAAGGTCTCTCATGAGGTCAAGCTGTCAACCAGGGCTGCAGTCACCTCAGGGCTCAAAAGGGGATGGAGAATCCACTTCCAAGTTCACTTACATGATTGTAGGTAGACCTCAAGTTTCTCACCTGTTTCTATCCACTTGGGTCTCTACAGTCAAAAATGTGCTACAGTTTTTACCAGTTTCTAGAACCTGGTAAGCAAGGAGGTAAACAACCAGAAATTCTTCAACAGTTAAAAGACCACGTGAGTATAAAAAAACCCAAGAATGGCAAAAGCAAGCTTCTCAGAGAGTCTGAAGAAATCCTCTCCATCACCCAATATCATGATTAGGTAATCTTCTCCATAGGGACTTGAAGGCCAGGAAGTTTGCCCTTCGAATATGGAGTGCTATTGTGTCCTCTGCTCTGGAAGCCATCCTCATGTAATCATGTTCTTAGATCCTTTCTTTACATCAAAGGAACTTTTATCCTTTGTCTCTCCAATCAAGCACCTTTATGAAAACCACACACAGAAATATTAGTATATTTCCTTGAAATCAAGCAGATACCAGAAAAAACAGCTAATAGAATTTAAAATGGTTTCTTCTGGAAAAAGATCACTAAAAGCGAGGAGAGAGGTAGAAGAAGCTTCAAAAGACTGTCACTTTTCCTTTAAAAAACCTTCAATACTAATTCAGTTTTTAACTAGTATTAGTTTTATACTAGTATTTTTCATTGATAAGGCCAAATACTTTTTTTAACATACAAAGAACCAGAAAAACAATTAGTATTTTATGAAAATAATTCTGATAGTTAACTCACTTTCATAGTGTAAGATACTAATAAGCATATATTTAATTCCCTTGGTATAGTACTTAGCAAACTATTCCGGGACAATTTTTTTTATACAGTTCAAATGTAAAATACTTATCTAAACTGCTCTGCAATGTAAGCTAAACATATTCTATTAAAATAAGAACCATTTTCAAATTCATTTTGGAAGAAAAGGTCAAGGACATAATAATAGGGAAGTCTCTACCTTTTATGGTTAGGGTCCAAAAACTTCCTTTTTATCTCCAAGTATTAATTTCAATATTAAGGTTAAAGGTTAAAATCTTCCCAAAATAAAAATATTAAAATTCTTCAGCTGGCCATTTAGGATCAGTTGCTAGTAAAATAAAGAAGCTACTTGATCTCCCAGTAGTAGTCAGCATACAGCTGCCAGGGCAAAAGCATTCTAATCATATTTATGTGAACTTTTAAAAACATTCATCCCAAACAGTATTGAGTGAAAAAGGGCAAACTACATAAGAGTGCACACAGTTTTATCCCATAAACATAAACATTTATCTCTAGTCTATGTATGCCTATCTAGAGATATCTGAAAACATGTTACCAAAACAGTTAACAATAGTTTTATCTATAATAAAATTTCAAATACTTTTTTACTTTCTCTTTATATTTTTCTATGTTGTTTGATTTTTTTTAAAGTAATGTTTATGAATTGGTACCTTCCTGAACAAAACATTTCACAAATAAAGGAGATCTAACTTCAAACCCAAGAATTCAAGGTTTAATGGATTTTGTTTTGTTCATAAGTGCTTTCTGGAGGTGTAACTGACAAACAGTAAACGATTTATAAAGTGTTCAATTTGATGAGTTTTCATACATTTATACATGTGTAAAATCATCACCACAATCAAAGTAATAAACATATCACTAAAAGCTCCCTGCTGACTCTGTAATCTCTCCTTTTCTTCCTCCACCATACCCTGGCCCCATCAACATGTAACTAATGATCTGCTTTCTGCCAGTATAGATGAATTTGAATTTTCTAGAATTTCATATAAATGGAATCATACAATACATACGATTTTTTTGTCTAGCTTCTTTCAATTCAACACAATTATTCTGAGTTTCATCCAATCAATTCTTTGCTCCCTTTTTATTGCTGACTAGTATTCCATTGTATGGTTAAGCGATTTGTTTAACAAATCACATATTTATGGACATTGGTGGTTTCCAGTTTTTGGCTATTAAAAAGATACTGTGAACATTCAGGAACAATTCTTGGACACAGAGTCTCATCTCTTGGGTGCCAAGAGCAGAATGATTGGATCAAATAATAGGTGTATGTTTAACTTCATAACAAGGTTTAAATTTCCTGAGTTTGCCTCCAATTCAAGGTGACAGACAATAAATTCAGTTATAAAACTTTCATCAGTTTTCCTTCAGGCATAAGTTCCACATAGTACATATGAAGAATCTAATACTTACTTATCAAGGAAATCCTTATCCACTATAGCCGAGATGTCCAGAAGAGGATTTCCCATTCCAAAAAGAATATTTTCACTAAAATAAAAAAAGACAAAGTACAAGCACAAATTAGAAATAATTCTGAAAGGTGATGTGTAAAATGGACAAAAATAACAAAAATAAATAAAATTAACCTAACCACTAGCTTAGTTTAATTTTTATTTGCTTATTACATGTTGGACAACATTTTAGAGGTAGCCCAAGGCACTTAGAAAGGATGATCACTTAAACTGTATGGAATAAAATATAACAAAACAAACCTGATCATGGGATTTTTTTTCATAATGAATGAAACTAAGCTAATGAATGAAACTAATTAATTTCAATGTTCTTTTTTTTAAAAAAAAAAGTTCCATACTCAACAAACATGACAGATAACTCTCTCTCTCTCTCTCTCTCTAGCTAGTAAGACATCTGACTACTGAATGTTATTAGGGAGTACTCAGCAAATCTTAGAGAAGCCGTACAAGAGCCACTACCCTTGACAAACTGAACGACAGTGGCAGAACCTTCACAGTGGATATCATAAGTGATAGAATTTTCAAGCAATCAAAGGATTTCAGGATTCTCCACTGTAAATAAACTACAGACAAGTCAATTTAACAGCATTTAAAAACCGAGCACGACAGCTGGGTGGTAGTTTTACAGTTTAAGAAAATCTGCTTTCCCTAATTGATCTCAGTGTTTTAGTTTCCTAGCCGCTAAAACAAATAGCATACAATGGGTTGGCTTAAACAACAGGAATTTATTGGCTCACAGTTTTGAGACTAGGAAAGTCCAAAATCAAGGTGTCAGCAAGGCAATCAATCCATTCTCCCCAAAAGACTGGCATTCTGAGGCTGGCTGCCAGAGATCCTGGGTCCTTGTCATTTCTGTCATATGTAAGCATCTTCTCCTTTTCTGTTGACTTCCGGCTTCTGGCTGCTCCCTGTGACTTCTCTTCTGTGCCCAATTTCCCTTGCTTATAAGGACTTTAGCCATATTGGATTAATTCATTTTGGATACACCTTAACCGAAAACAAATTCAAAAGTCCTATTTACAAACAGGTTCAAACCCATAGGACCAGAGGTTAGGGACCTGAACATGCCTTTCATGGGGGACATGATTCAGTCCCCAATGGTCTGCTCTCTGGACCCCAAAAAGACATGGTCTTCCCACATGCAAAATACATTCATTCCATTACAACATTCCAAAAGCCTTAAGCCATTTTAGAACAATGCTAAGTAGAAAGTCTTGTCAAAAATCAGTTCTGGATTTGTCTGTCCTTGGGCAAAATTCCTCTCCAGCTGTGGACCTGTAAAACCTGAAAATAAGTTATCTGCTTCAAATATACAATAATGAGGCAGGCACAGAATAAACATAACATCCCAGAAGGTAGAAACTGGAAGGAAAACAAGGATCACAGGTCCCAAACAAGTCTGAAACCCAGCAGGTCAAACTCCATTATATCTCAAGGTCTGAGATCTGAAGGTCTGAGAATTATCTATGGATCAATGTTTTGTCCTCAGGGCCTTTTGGAGCAGTAGTCCCAGCCCTTCCAAGCATTTGCCCAGTGGCCATGCTCTCCCCACAACATTGGGGTGAAAGCCCCATACTCTCCAAGCATCTGAATGGTGGCCAGGCTCTCCCCAAACACCAGGGTAGAAGCTCCACAATCTCCAAGTATCAAAACACTCTCCCTGGAAAACAGGGCATAAGATCTATCCCCTCCAAGCTCCAGAGCAGATGTTCTACTCCCTCCAACCACAGGGGCAGATCTGCCCTTTCTACACACATGGGTGAGCCTGCTCTCTTGACCTGAGATCTTATCGGTCCAGACTTTTGCTTCCATAGTTCTGTCCTTTAAGTCATTCTTCCTTCAATTTGTGCCTTTTCTGACTCTTTCAGTCAAGGCTGGCAGTGGTTCTGCTCATATAAATTCTGCCAAAATCTTGTCAGCTTTGTGTGCAGTGAAAGTGGGTCCAAAACGTCAGACAAGAGAACTTTCCATACATCCTTCCTGGATAACTGCATTTCCAATCCTGACTTCCACTGAAATGGTTCACTGAATTGATGTTCAGCCATCCTATTCAGCAAAGGATTGTTCAGTTAAACGCTTGTATGGAGCCCTGTTCTCTGGGGACTCACTTCCCAGGAACTCAGGGAGGTCCCTTATAGAGCCACTACTAGCCCTAGTCTCAGAGCAAGATATGGATAGGCCAAGCATTTTCCAAATTATTCATTGCAAGTTTCCAGTTCAACCTTCATTTCGCTGCACCTTCCACACTTAGCTTGAAAACCGGGCTGCACCTTCCACACTTAGCTTGGAAATCTCCTCAATTAAATATCAAGTTCATTGCTTTCAAGTTCTGCTTTCCATTCAACATCAGAACACAATTTCACCAAGTTCTCTGCCACTTCACAACAAGTAATGCCTTTTCCCCAGCTTTCAATAATACAGTCTTAATTTCCTTCTAAGACCTCATCAGAAGTACATTTAACATCCATATTTCTATTAACAGTCTCTTCAAAGCAATCTAGGCTTTTTCTACAAGCATCTCACAATTCTCCCAGCCTCTACTCATTACCAAATTCCAACGCCATTTCCACATCTTTAGGTATTAGTCATAGCAGTGAGGCAGGTTAATACAGAAAAAGGGAAGACTTGGGTCACAGCTGAAGACCCAGCAGAAAACATGCCCTGCAGACAACATGGCCGGCAGACCACATGGCGATGAGATCCTGCCCGGAAACCTCCTGAGGGGAAGGCTCATGAGACAATGGCCCTTTTGAATCTCTTTCCAGGGTCAAGGAGAAGCCCCTGATACCTTCAAACAAAAAGCCTCACCATTGGGCCCCTGAGAACTAACAAGCGAGGCAACCAATCAGAATAGCAAACAGCCAGGGCCCCTGCCCAACATTATGAAGGGGAAGGAGGAAAGACTTTAAAAAGGCCTGACCTGGGGCCCCACACGTGCAGCTCATCCTGTAGCGTGCCTGCATCCATGTCTAAGACTGTGTACTCTTTTCTTGTTTCTTTTTTTTTTTTTTTAAAGATTTATTTATTTTATTTTTTTATTTATCCCCGCCCCCCTTGCTGCTTGTGCTGCTGTGTCTTCTCTGTGTCTGCTTATCTCCCCCTTGCTGTGAGGTCTTGCCCCATCAGCCCGCTGCGCTGCGCCAGCCGGCCTGCCCTCACAAGGAGGCGCCAGGAAGCGAACCCGGGGCCTCCCATATGGTAAACGGGGGCTCTATCCACTGAGCCACACCCGCTTCCCTTTTCTTGTTTCTTAATAAACTTTTTACTCCCTTGCCTACCCTATGGCATGTCCTTAAATTCTTTTATACAACATAAGCCAAGAACCTGGAAGCCCAGATCCCAGAGTCTTCAGCCAACATATGTGGAGAGCCAGCCAGGAGACAAAGACGCAAGTAACACTCCCCGACTCCACTGAAGACTGGTGAGTTTTTAATTAAAGCCCATCTGTGCCCTCTTTTGTTTCATTAGCAAGGCCCCTAAAACTCACCCTGGGCCGTGCAGGAGGTTTGTTCCTTACTTAGCTCCCAGGAGGCCCTGAAGTTCCTCTTAATCCATAACCTCTTGGGCCCCTGATGATGTTTGCCTGTAAGCCTCAGATCAGTTTCTACTTCTTATTGTGCCTCTTCTTAATGTGCCTCTTAATGTTCGGTTTAACTGCAAACTCAGTTCCTAGCAGTGCTCTCTCATGGCCAATGTTTCTAAGACCTCTGCAATAGTAGATCAAAAGGAAGGTTTCAAGCCAGCCCCTTTCCTAGGAAGAACCACATGATTTGGTAGCTTTGGGCCGGAACCTAGGTCCAGACATCTCCCAAGACCTAGCTCGTCCCGGGGATGCCAGGGCACATGGTCTCTGCAATTTCCGGGATGCCGGGAACCAGAGAAGCAACTCCAAACATCCCCCAAGACTTAAGCAGCTTGGATGCTTTGGTTTGGAGGGCAAAAGTTCAGTCATGCCAGGATCTGGGATGCTGGATAGTCTGACAGACTTTTTTCCATTTCTCCCTAGAACAATGGGCATGGCTTCTCTAGCATTTCAGCAGACTCCATTGGGGTGTCTTCTCAGGAAACGGGGAAACGTGCCTACTGATGGCCTAAAAAGGAAAAGGCTAATCTTTTCCTGCCATACCACTTGGCCACAGTATGGTCAAGAGTGGCCTCTGCATAGGACCCTGAATTCCAGTTAAACCTGTGTAAGACAGAGAGGACAGACAGATCTGAGGACCAGAGACTATGTGGTCATGTCTCCTTAAAGAGATGAAATACACTACCAAACCAGTCAATTAAAAGCTCAGAGAAATTACTCAGAAGCAGAATCTAGAAACCCAGCCAGTCTACCTCAGATATCCGTAGAAAGCTGCAGAATCTTTCTCTGGGCCCCCAAAGTTCCATGAACTCTCTTTTAGAAACAGCCTACTCCATTTTCAACTATCAAGACCGAGCCACCAAGAAGGAAGAGATGAGGAAGGGGCAGGCATAGGACCCAAAGGAGGCAAAAGGTCCTGGAAAATGGCTTCCATCAGGTCTTTATGTTAAGTGTGTAAAATTCTCTTTTCTGTTCTAATCTGTGCTTAACTTTGTGTTGAACTTTTTAAATCTGTGTTGAACTTTTTTGGTTTGTGTTTAATTTTGTCAGTCTGCTCGTGTCTAGGAACTAGTAAATCAGATTTGGGGTTCATCTGTTACAAATTGGATAATGGTGAAAGGTAACCTAAAAATGTGTCTTTAAATGCCAATACCGTCTTGCAATTGGATTTGATGTAAAAATCATATGGAATTAGCTCATTAATGTTACTAATAAAATTGTTGTCATTGTTTAGTTAATAAACGAAAGAGCCCAATTCATTTTCAAGTAAAAAGTACTAGAAACTGTAACTAAGAGTTAAGACCATTATATAGATGCCTTTATATAATAAGAGGAAAAGCTGAAATTGCTATAACTGGGTAGATTTAGACTAGATCTATTGAGATGGTAATCTTAGACTAATTTACTTCTATTTATGGTTACTTTAGGTCTAGCTTGTGCTTGTTATAATAATGGTAATTATAAAATGAATTTACTTTTGATTATGGTTATTTTGAGACCAGCTTCTCCCCTAGACCTACTATTGTGATGGTAATCTTAGACTAATTTACTTTTGTTGATGGTTACTTCAGATCTAACCTCATCCTTCTGTATGCTTGCTACAGTAATGGTAATTCTAAACTGAGTTTGCCTTTGCTTATGGTTATTTCATGACTGACTTCTCTTGGTTTACACTTGCTCACCATTATGATGGTAACTATTCTATTCTCCCCTGTTTGTAACATGGCAACTTCTGCCCCCTATGGCTCAGGGGAAGGCAAATTTGAGACATCCCTGTCTCCTGTCCTTCCACTGATGTTAATAATTAATAACCTTGCTTTCTCTCATGACTCCACGTGTGGACTAGATTGCTGCTCAGTGGCGTTCTCAACCCTCGGGGTTGGACCCCCACTCTTCCAGTCCAGTGGATACCAAAGTCCTGTTATCTCCAAGGACTGGGGATTAGGGGGGCCTCCCACCTCAAGTGTTGATGTTCCTAAAAGCAGCAAGTCATGAGAAAAACCAGTTTCCTTGAGACTTCAATGACCTAGAGAATATATACTGGAATTGATATTGCTCATCCAAGATCTGTTAAAAGTCAAAATGGGAAATAAGCAAAGCTACGAAGGAAAATGTTGTAAATATTTTAAAGCATTAGAAACAATTTCATTATAAGCCAATAATTAAAAGGAATGAAATTCCTGTGCAAAACTGCATGGTCATAGTGCAGATTAATTAGAAATAGCCTTCAAAGAGATCTTTTAAATGTTATTTTACAGTTAAACTTATTTTGTAAGAGAAATGAAAAGTCTAAGTAACAGTGAGTTGTGTGTGTTTCTGCATCTAATTCAATTCATGTCTGCCTATTTGCTCAGTGTATATCTTCATACATTGGGATGGTAATATCAAACTAACAAATGAAAAGTCTTAGAAGAGCTCTATTCAATTTGTTAAAAATTAAATAAGCGCTTACTAGGCCAGGGAATTAAGAATCATAGTTTATATGGTAATTCCCCAATTTAAACATTTTAACAGACTTAAAAGAAGAGTGGTTAATAATCCTATTATCAAATTTCATTAAGTAAAGGAAAAGTCCTTAAAAGCTATGGAAAGATCTTTTCTAAATTATGTCTAAAAGGAATTAAACAACTATCATTATTCCAGAAACTGGAAAGTCAGTATGCTTTTAAAGTTATTCACAATTTTAGAATTTTATTAAAGAAAAGAGGTTTTAGCATCCTGTGAAGGAAAGAAAAAGAACATTCCTTGCATAAACTATAATGGTTCCAATTTTACTTAGGCTTGGTTATTATCTCCCTAGGTTTACAGAATACCAATTAAAGAAATTAACATTATATGTATTAAAACTTTAAAATGATGAAAATTCTAAGTTTATGTTTAATGAAACATAGATCTGTCCTAAAGTAAAATGACTGGTTTTCACAGAACAGAATGAGGAGTGTAAGACAAGACTCTTAAATGGATAAAGGTAAATTTCATTAGTTGCTTACTATAATTTAATAAGCTTATTTAAATGTAAAGTAACTAGTCTATGTGGTTATGGTTAATTACAAGAAATTTATAAAAGCACTATCTAATATGAAGTACTTAAATGGCTAATTCCAGGAAGCCATTATTAATTAGAAACCTAAATTGATATTGATAACAAAAAGTAGCTTCATAACACAGAAACCTGTCAGAGGCCACCTCAATCTGCATATTAAAGTGGTGGTAAAGAAAGATAATCTTGATTCCATTGGGAATCTTAGGTTTTCATAAAATATTAAAGTTTTTCCTTTAGTGCTAAAGTAACATACCTATTAATTAACACAATAATGGTAAAGGTATAGAAGTAAAAACCAAAGTACCAAAATAGTTAAGTTAATTTGATACTCTTGTATGCATTCAAACCAGGCCTTCAATACCCTGCATGGTGCCTCTCCATTTGCGTTATTGGCTAGATCAGACTCTACAACCCCTAAAATAATAAAAGTATCTACTACACCTCTGAACATGCTCCTGAAGTAGATGGACAGTATGCTGCAGTTTCGGACTCCTGCAGCAGCTGGCGATGGCTCAATATGGCCAGATTTACAATGGACATTGCCTCCAGACTGGCTCCATTTCATAGTGCCAAAGGGTGCTATATACCAGGTGGGTGAAACACAGGGGCCTACTTTCCTAGCCTTTATCTAGGATCAACTGTGCTGCAGCATGATGGCTCCGTGAAGGACATACCAAATGGAGCAATAAATACCAGAATAATGTGAGTAGAACACAAATTGGCATTATGGCCTGATCCCATGGAGAGATAACATGTATGGTATTGCAAACCTGGACCTTAGATCTATTAACTGCAGCTCAAAGAGGAACTTGTACATTGATTAGTATTAAATACTGTACCTATTCATCAGGAATAATACCTCTTCCATTCGAGATCATATACAAAAGGATATTGAACACATTAAAAGTCCTGGTAAATTTAATTCATTTTCTAAGTAGTTAATGAACATAGCTATAAGATAAAGGAATGGCTCTCTTAAGTACTATCTTTATTTTGTTTGCCATATGCTTGTCTTGCTGTTATCTATATTGCCTTTGTGAATTTATGTCTAGGGCAGTACCACTCATATCTCTCTCTCCTAGCTGTCCTAGGAATAACCACAACTGTGGGAACTGAGATTGGCAATTTATACCAAACCCAGCAGGTCTACCACAATCTCTACCTAGAATTAAGCAACAGCATAAAAGAACTCAATGAAGAATGCTGTTTCCCATCAACTTTGGGAGAATGCAGCCTCTGAAGGTACCTGGTCTTTCTCACTCTCATGGTCTAGTATTTCATGGCTGGCCCCTTTCTGGGCCCGATTACCACCATCTTCTTTATCCTTTTAGTAGGACCATGTATCTTCAAAATTCTAACCTACTTTATTTCTTCCAGAACAAAGTATTAGTCATGCACACCCACAGTCCGTATCTAGAACTGTGTACTCTTTTCTTGTTTCTTAATAAATTCTTTACTACCTTGCCTACCCTATGGCAAGTCCTTAAATTCTTTTATGCGACATAAGCCAAGAACCTAGAAGCCTAAAATCCAGAGCCTTCCACCAACAGCAGCACCCCCCTTTCCACTACCAAAAACTGTTTTAGTTTCCTAGCTGCCAAAACGAATACTATACAAAGGCATAAACAATGGGAATTTATTGGCTTGCGGTTTTGAGACTAGAAGTTCAAAACCAAGTAATCAGCAAGGCGATGCTTTCTCCTTGAAGACTGTGATATTCTGAGGCTGGCTGTCAGTGATCTTTGGTCCTTGGCTTTTCTGTCACATGGTAATGCATATAGCTGAATCTTCTCAGTTCTCTTCTGGGTTCCACTAACTTCTGGCTTCTGGCTGCTCCCCATGGTTTCTCCTTCTTTATCTATTCCTTTGCTTGTAGGGACTTCTGCCATATTGGATTAAGGCCCACCCCCATTCAGTTTGGAAATACCTTACCTAATAACGTCTTGAAGGTCCTATTTACAAATGGGTTCACACCCATAAAACCAAGGGTTGATATCTAAACATGCCTTGTGGGGGATATGATTCAATTCCCAACACTTTCCCCCATTATGGGGAAAGAAAAATCTCACTAGAAGAGACACCTTAACCTAAGCCAAAAATGGCAGCAAGAAATGGAGTGGCCATGGTTGGGTCAGCCTTGATAAACATATGACCAATAAGCACATCGTTAGCCATTAAAGAAATGCAAATTAAAGGCACAAAGAAATACCCCTCATCCACCAGTCTGGCTAAACTCAAAAGGACTGATAGTGCCAAACACTGTCAAGAATGTGAAACCAGTGGCACTCTCCTAACACTGCAGACAGGAATGTAAAATGTGTTAAATTTTTCATATGGGAAAACAGTTTGATAGCTTCTGTTCAACATACATTACCCTAGGACACAGCAATTCAACACAGCAATTCCACTTCTAGGTATTTATCCAAGTTCACACAAAGACTAACATAAGAATGTCATAGCAGCTTTATTCACAGTAGCCAAAATCCCAAAGAGCATTAATAGAAGAATCATTGCTGTATCCATACAATGGAATATTACTCAGCAATAAAAAGGAACAAACTACTGATATACACATCAAAATGGATAAGGCTCAAAATTATTATGTTGGGCAAAAGTAACAAGATGCAAAAAAGTACTGTATGACTCCATTTACATGAAGTTCTAGAATAGGCAAAACTAATCTACAGTGATGGAAGTCAGAAAGTGATGAAAGTCAAAAGTCAGAAAGTACCTGGGTGGGCTGGGAGGGACTGATCAAAAGGGGCTGGAGGAACAGGGAGCAGTTGTAGCTCAGTGGTTGAGCACCTGCTTCCCATGCACGAGGTCCCAGGTTCAACCCCCGGTACCTCCTAAAAAAAATTAATTAACTCAAAAAGCAGGGTTCCTGAAAGCTCCATAGGCATCTAGATGCTATAGGCAAGGCAGAAAATCTAGGAATTCAGTACTGTTAGTGGGCATTACCTTGGAATATATGCTCCCCAAGACAACAGAGTTAGACTCATTTATAATTTCCCTACACATGACTCTTCTGCCCCTTTTATTTGAACCTATATTTATCACTATACTCCTTAAATATATGTCCCAGAGACTTAAATCTTCAGTCTGTTCATATGCCGGTTGAGCCCTGAACCTCAGCAGAGTTGCAACACCTACTCTCCAGTTCTTTGGACTCACCCAGGACAACTACAGAAGGATGATGACTAAGAAACATGTCGCTAAAGCAGTTGGGCACCCACCTACCACATGGGAGGTCCCGGGTTCAGTTCCCAGTGCCTCCTGAAGAAGACTAGCAAGACAGCAAGGGGACACAATGAGGTGACACAGAGAGGGGACACAGAGAGAAACACAACAAGCAGGGAGCAGATGTGGCTCAAGTGATTGGGTGCCTCCCTCCCACATGGGAGGTCCTGGGTTCAGTTCCCTGTGCCTCCTAAAAAGAAGACGAGCAGACACACAGAGCAGACAACGAGCATAAACAATTG
>JAQZBX010022833.1:0-22516 GCA_029593785.1 Cabassous unicinctus | reverse complement strand
TCCTGAATGACTCTGCAATGACAGATATAAGCCATTATATATCTTCCCATAACCTGCAGAATTGTGTGGGAGAGAGAGTAAACTACAATGTGAACTATAGTCCATGCTCAGTGGCAAAGCCCCAGGATGCATTTATCAATTACAATGAATGTGCCACACTAATGAAGGATGTTGTTTATGTGGAAGCATGTGGGAGGTGTGGGGTTCAAGGCATATGGAAATTCCTATATTTTTGTATAACATTTATGTAATCTAAGTATCTTTTAAAAATTTTTAAAAAAATATTGAAAAAACAAAACTTTGCTATCCTAATAGATGGAGAATATATATATGAAAAGCTTTACAAATTTTTAGACAAATCTTTCTTGGGCAGTGTTTTAGTCTGCTAGGCTTCTAGAATGCAATGTACCAGAAATGGGTTGGCTTTTACAATGGGGATTTTATTAACTTAAAAGCTTACAGTTCTGAGGCTGCAAAAATGTCCAAATCAAGGCTTCACCGGGCACTGGCTTTCTTCCTGAAGACCAGCTGCCTGCGATCCTGGCCTGCTGGGCTCTCCCTCCTTCGCCTGGCTTCCTCGCCTATGGCTTCCTGATTCGTGGCTTTCTCTCTGCTTCTGTGTGCTGATTTCATCTTCTGGCTCCCAGGATTCTCTCTCCATATTCATCCCATTTATAAAGGACTCCAGTAAGATAATTAAGACCCAAGTCGCAGCAACGCCCTACTCAAGTATCTAATCAAAAGGGCCCACCCAAAATAGGTTTATACCCCCAGGAATAGATGAGCCCTAATGATATGATTTTCTGGGGGTCCATAAAAGCCTCAAAGTACCACAGAGAGATTCAGACACTTTCATGGAACACTGGAGTGTGTGGAAGTGATCAGGAAAGAAAATCTCAGATTTTTCTTGGGGGCACTGTCAGAAACAGCTAACAGTATTCCAAGTTCTTTAGACCCTCAATATATTTCTGTTGACAATCATGCTCAGAGGATATGCTAATGTATGTTTTCAGGTGAGTGCAGCCTTTTTCTTTGATTAAATTCTTGATATTTCTACTTACAATGGAAAGCTCAACTCACTATTAAGTATGACTAAATGTGAACACCCTACACTCTGGCTAACTGTTCATGCTAACCTTTAAATTCCTCGATATCCCACTCCCTGCCTCCCCCACCCCTCCTTTCTCCTCACTTATTTATTTGGTATCAAAACCACTATTTCTCAGTTGTTTAAGAGTGGATATTTTTTCTTTGACTTTCTTTTTGGTCAAATGCTACCTGCTTTATCTTTATCTCATATCTCACCCCAATTGGAGACAGAGGAATATAAAAACCTTGAATTTCACCGACCTTTGGGAAGCTTTTCCTTGATGGTTAAGATTGCTTTTTCCTGGAGAACAATTTTCAGTGGTTTCAGTTACTGATTGAACAGCCTTGCCTTATAGGTTTCTTTGGCAACAAATTAAAAATATACATTTGTGAAGTTTAAAAATACAAATTTTACAAAAAGAAAAATTCAACAGGCGATTTTCTCAACAGCAAATTAAACAGATGAAAATCAAGGCACTGTGAAACAAATAATATACAAACTTTTATTCAAAGATAATTCAAGAAAGACATGTTTTGGTCGCTTTTAATGTGAGATTATTTGAAGATCTCAGAAAAATTATATCTGATCAACGCACATGGCTACTCACAGAAAGTTCTCTCTTCTGTTAATAGCAGCTAATTTTCATACGCACAGAAAAAATTCTTAAGACCATGCAAATTCAGTTAATTCCATACATTCATTATATTCATCAAAAACCTGCAGGAATGTTCATGCCAAAGTGTTACTTTAAGAAAAAATTAAAAATATACACCAAAACATGACCAAGATTAAACTAAAGGAAATAATAAATAAGCATAATTTATATTTTATTTAAAAAGTTTGGCATCACACATATTCAAGTGTGTTACACCATATTCATTCCTCAGAAGTGGCATTTTAAAGTGTTAAGCATTGTTAAATATCAAAAAATACAACTCTGTTTTACAATGTAGTACTGGCATAATTCAAAGTACTGTGCCAATTATAAATAGTATAATCAAGTTTCAAACATCTTTTCAAACATTTAAAGGAAAGCATATAGACACATTCATATGCACACAATTTATTATACTCATGTAATCAAAGATATTTTATAAAAGCAAACAGTTTTATCCCTCAACTAGTTTGGTATTCTTAACGTAGATTTTAATACCTGTTCAAAGATTTTCAGTTCCTGGGGAGACTGATTTTCAGAAGAAAGAATAAAGATAGAAATTTAATTTTACAAGAACACACATTACTTAATCCTCCTTCACAATAATCCATAGTCGTTTAAGGTTTGTTAAGAACCAGTCGTCTGTATGAAAGTCTTTATGAAAACAACTGCTGTCTAAAGACTACAGAATATGTACTGCAGTCCAGGTTTCTTATTAAAATTCAGTCAGCTGCTGCCCATTGCAGAAAAAGCCTACACGGTGCTTCTACCAAAAATAATCTTCAGTATCCAAGGCCTAGAAAGGCAGACAATCTTATCTTCTGCTGAGACTTAAAGTGCAGCTCCAAGTGGAGAAGTGCTAGAATCTCAGTCACTTCAGAAATTCTTGCTGAAGCCTGTTTCTCATGTATAAATATACCAAAAATGTCTTCCAGGCTCATAATGGTTTATCAATAACTGTGACCCCTGAGCAAAGAAAGAAACGAAACAGAAGTCAAAGGCAGCATTCTGTACCTCCAAGAAAATACAGATTTCTTTATTTTACTAAAGCAGCAGGAACTAAAAAATTCATGTTTTAGAATCTCCTTCTTAAACTTTTATAGTTCTATCATTTTCATCTAAATGATCCTGAAATCTCTGCTTAGTTATAGGACAGGACTGTATGAGGCCACCTAATCCAGAACTAGTCTTTTGCTCTTTGTAGTTACAATTTGGGGAAAATAATTTTATTCAAGAAATATCAAAATTCACTTAATACTCCGAGGGGCACAAGGAAATGCTTGGAGGTGATGGATATGTTGTTCATTATCCTGACTGTGGTGAAGGTTGCACGGGTGTATGCACATGTCAAAACTGACCAAATTATACACTTTAAATATATGCTGTTTACCACATGTCAGTTACACCTTAATGAAGCTGTTAAATTCACCTAACACCGAGCTGTTATTCTGGGATCGTACTGTACATAACTCTTCTACAAGGTGTTGTTTTGGATGATGCATAAATGACAGTGATGGTTAATTAGTATACATTTCTCTCTTTTTTTGCCATTATTGGATTAATTTTGTCACCGAAACATTCTAATTTTGAAAGCACTATAAATATCTATCCTGAAAGAATAATTAAAATACAATATACAGTTTTAAAAACTCCCTACAAAGTCCCAATTGTTGAAAACAATCCAGGTTCTACATTTCTTAAAGAACATTACCATTTCTCTTACTAAAAGAATGGACCAAACATGACATTTTATTATTCATCCATGCTTAAGAAAAAAATTAATCCGCAGCCACAATATAATACTATCTCAAGGAGCCCTACCAGGGGAGATGTTTTAGAGGTCTTATTTCTTGGCTATCTGAATAATTGAAGCCATGCCACATAATGAATTCCATCCCACTGCACACGGATGATTATTACCTGCATAACTTCTCCCTGTGCTCATACAAGATGACACAATTGTCCATTTATCAGTTGTTGGGTTATAATACTCCACTGATGCCAAGTTACAGGACCCATCATCTCCTCCAACTACATATAACAGACCATTAACTGCACAAACTCCTTTAAGAAAATTACACAGAGAAAGAAAACAATTATTTGAAAGATTCCTGTACATGCCTGGTGAGGTGACCTGCAGACACTTACTTCCTTGAAAGGAGGCAAGAGGAGAAGATGGTGAACATGTAAAGAATTTGTTATGTGAGAGAGTCTGATGCCACTTCTACGTTCCCACCCACTACATGTCGGTTATGAAGTAGTTACTTTATATATGCATTATTTCACTTAATTTTCATAAGAACTTTATAAGTTAGAAATGACTTTCATTCTAATTTTATAAAAATAAAATTAAAAGCCAGAATAGTTTAGTGTAACCTTCCCAAGCTTAGCCTCTTAGAGAATCCTAAGGAAAAAGTATGTATTAAGTGGAAAACAAAAATTATTCTTAATTTTAATTACTAAATTGAATGGTTATTTTATCTCCTTTAAAGGGGGAAGAATGATATTATCTATCTGATTATTGGAATAACTCATGTTTTGGGGAAATATTCAAAACATCTAGAAAAGTACAAAGAAAGAAAAGATCATCTTTAATCCTATACCATTTAGAATAGCCATCATTAAAATGTAATCTCTATTCTTTCTGATTTTTTATGTGTACATACGCAGTTACTTCTTTTTTAACCTCGGAGTGGCTCACGTACACATAGTACTTTAATCCCACCCTCCTCCACCAAACACCATACCTGAGCTATTTCCCCAAATTAATAAAAATAAATCTACGTCATTTTTAATTGCTGCCTAGTATCCTGTGTATGATAACGGCATAGTTTAATTCATCTTTTATGGATGGATATTTAGTTGTTTTTAATTTTTTTGCTCTTATTAATGATGTTGCAATGAACAAAGATCCCCCTGTGTACTTTTTTGCAAGCTTGTCAAACCATCTTCTTAATACAAATTCTTAGGGAAAGCATTGCTGTTAAAAGGTAAATACCTTTAAAGGCTATTTATTTCATTTTAATTTTGTTTAAAGTACACTTAATACCCTAAAAAGGTTCAGTGCTACTATGAACTCGTACTAGAGGGAGGGGGCATCAGAAGACCCAGAAAGACGCTCTGCACACACCGGTATCTGCAGTCTTGTCGATGTTTTCGCTAACATAATCAACAGATGCTTGTAGATTTTTAACTTTAAAAAATAATGAGCCCGAATCTCTACATAGTTTTAAAAGTGTACTAGCAATACTCTCTTTCTGCAAATGGAGTGGCTCTTCTCTGTTTCACTCAAACTCAATCTGTGAGGAAATAATCATGTTAGTCTCTTGATAGAAAGCAAACTCTTACGATTTTAAGTAGTTTTGTCAAAATAATTCAAAAGCAAGAGCCAAATATTGCTGCCATACAATCTTCCCAAAACTTTGCTTGTGTGTATATGCACACTTCAATTCTAGCCAGCTGTAGACAAGTACAACGTGTGGATATAAAATGGCTCCCAAAATGGCTCTGCTCTCACAAAGAGATGATGAGTAAGGGGCTAGGTTTCCTAATGGGCCTTTCCACTTAGATTTAGGGGCTCACAGGAGAGAGAGCATCCCACCGCAGAGGAGGAAGTCAATCTCCACATCCATTGAAAATATGAGAGATACATTCAAAAGATGTCAACTCTACTAATGCATTTCACAACACCACATCTTTCTAGGAAACTGGGAGCCAAATCTCTTAGCCAAAGGGACACAGCACATTCTTGTAAATAGTGCTTGATGGTTTCAGTTAGCCCATTTAGCTCATCACAATCACATAATGACAACCTACAACAGATGTGCTAGGTATTTTATGGCTGTTTATAATCAAATTCCAAATTTATTTTTCCTCCACTCTTGATGTCATAATTTACCATGCTTATGCAAAATTTTGAAATCTGACTTGTAAGTTGCTTGCTATTTGAACTTTAGAAAGACACTGTCACTTCTTTTTCCATTCAATGTTGAACACATATTCTCTTCTTCTTGGCGGCTTAGCCCTTCCTTCCCAATTTAAGAGCTTTTGTGAGGTCCTCGTTCTAGGAAATTGAAAAGGAAAGGCTATATGGTTCTTATCAGAAACTTGTTCTAGATTATCAGAAATATGGAATGAAGGTGACACTTTACTTCTAATGAGTTTAGATAATTAAAAAATAATGTGTTTGGTAGGATTGTATTTTATCTTGTAAGTCAAAAAGTAAATTATTCAAATTCCATTAATTACATAGAAAATAAATAAACTCTATGGAGAAGGAAAAACAGACTAAAGAAGAAGCTTTCATACTTCCCTCCTTATTGATCATTACTGAATAAAGAAAGCTCAATTAACTGTTGTCCAAATAAAATTATGAAACAACTTTTCAACAGAAACCTAGGAAAACTCTCCTTCCTAAATCTAGTCCTTTCTCAGAAGATTTTTCAAAGAGCAGGTCAACAATTGCTCTACATACACAAATTATCTCCTTATTCTTCTGGTTCAGAAGAAATGACCTAATTTTGATTTTAAAAATTATTAGAAAAATAAGATTATTCCAATCTTTAAGAAAATAATAATGAAAGTTCAAATTGCAAATAAATCTCATTCAGGAAGACACTTGCACAGACTGCTATTGCTTTTCTAACTCAGTACGTACTGGATTCAAGCACTTAATCTACTCAGTGCCCAGATTTGTGAATCTTACCATGGTTCTGGACTGTTTGTAGCTGAAAGACTTTTAGTACCTCACAAGATAAACTGATTGGATGAGGTACAAGGTCAAGTGGAATTAATTATAAATTCTGTTTTGTTGTTGATCGTTGCAGCTCTGTAGACTTAGTCTCTCTTAGTAACGCATTTAAACTGAGATTAATTTTTTATGTATCCTGCATCATCATCCAGTGGTGTACAATGAGTTTAAGGTTCATCAGGACCTTATTTTAGACTATGGGAAACAGCATGAAGATAATGGCATTTTAAGTAAGACTAGGATTTCCCAAAAGACTATCTAGCCATCCTGAATCTAATTTCCACTTGTAGATCCCTTCCATGGATCTTTTTTTCAAGTAGTAAGTCCTCTAACCTTGAAGAGGTCTTCTTTCTTAAAATTATATTTTTTGATGTGGTTGCTTTGGCTTTTCCATTTTCTAGAGATCCTGAACTGCGTTAAGCTGGGCCCCCTTCTTCAGGCTTTCCCTCAAGAAGATATCCAACTAGGTTTTTCACCTGGTTAAATTTTTATGCAACTAGACAAACGTTCCTGAGAACAGGACCACAGCTTATCTATCTCTAATCTCCAGGACAGTAGGCACTCAAAAAAATGTCTGTAGTAAAAATGAATGAATTCAAATATCAAAGAGGGCTTTTACCCTAATGAGCCTACATTAATCACCAAAAAGTAGTCATAAAATGATAAGTTAACTACAGTGTCATACAGCCTATGTGTTCCCAACACTACACTGGGCACCCACAAGATGGAATTATTACTTAAGTTTCTCCCTTTAAAGGGCTCACAGTCTATTATGAAATCCAGATCAGTAAAAAAACAACAACAAAAAAACGGAAATACACAGCGATACTAGTGAAACTTTAACTAGAATTGAATATAAATTTTATCACCTTAACCTAGACAAATACCTGCATTTCTTCTGCACATGTTCATATCTGCGACCTGCCTCCAGGCATTGGTGGTGGGATCATAAGCTTCTACGCTCTTTCGTACTAAAGGGCCATCATGACCGCCTACAGCGTACAGTAAGTTGTTTAACACACCGACGCCTTTAAGACACAAACAGCTAAGTTACAGCTCAGCAAAAGGGACAAGAAATATAAAACATATCAGAGCTTCTTCAAATTACTTATGAGCAAATCTTTTCAAATTATTATTCATGATAAAAGCTAGATGACATTAAAGCATACAATTTAAGAAATAGAGATGAAAAAGAATTGTCAATTAAACATGTATCCTATAAAGAACTATTATTCTTATAATATATACAGAACACAGAAAAGGAAGAAGTCCTTTAATATAATCCTTTTGAAAACAGTAAATCTGTTTTAAAACACAACATTTGTAACAAATGGAGATACAAAGACTTAATCATTAAACAAGTTCAATTAGCACTAGAAGCAAAAACTAAAAAGGAATGCCAAACAATATAAATATATAAATAAAATAGGAAAGAAGACTTTTAAATTTTACAAAGTACAATTTAAGTGCAGTTACCCACTACTACTGCACAATTCAGAAGACATTTAAGCTTGTCATTAAAATCAGCACACGTTTTCAGATAAAGCACAATGATGCCAATAAACCCTCTCCCTGTTTAACTATTCTCCGTCCTCCCCTGCTCGAGTTTCTAAGCAGGGCTCTGCTGACCTGCGCCGCTCCGCCTGGTGCCCATTTCCGCTGCGTAGGCCCACTCGTTCGCTGCGGCGTTGTAGCGTTCGACTGTGCTGAGACACTGGCGTGACGCTCCGTCATAGCCCCCCACAGCGTAGAGCAGGCCTGAGTACAGAACCACAGAGAGCCACATTCACCCAGGGCTGCTAAGTCAGAAATCATCAGTACAGTCTCCTTGTAAAGTGTACTGATTTTTATGAACTAGTATTAACAGTTAAAGGTGGCAAGACCAAATAATATAATGAAACTGTGGAAGGCACAGATGATAATTTTTTAGATAACACAATTTGATAAGTGCATAACATCCTGGAAAAAATTAAATATCAAATTTATCTTAGTAAACTTGAAAAATAAAAGTTAAATCACGAGTTAGTACAAGGATACAATGGAATCTTATATGGCAATACAAAGAAATGAAATACTGACACACGCTCCAGCATGGATAAACCTTGAAAACATTATGCTAAGTGAAAGAAGCCAGTCACAAAGGAATGCACCTTGTGTGACTCCATTTACATGGAGTGTCCAGAAGAGGCACATCTGTGGAGACAGAAAGTAGACTAGCAGCTGCCCAGGGCTGAGAGGCAGGCTGGGATTGGGGCTGGCAGCTATGAGGAGCAGGGCTGCTTTTCTAGGTAATGAAAATGTTTCAAAATTGTTTATGGTGATGGATGCGTAACTCTGAGACAATACTAAAAGCTATTAAATTATACATTTTAAATGGGTGAACTGTACATTATGTGAATTATATCTCAACAAAGCCTCAAGGACTATACATATACACAGAATGTATGCCTGCGATTGTTTTTTGCTGAAAACAGGACTTTGCTTCTAAAAAAGTTTATGTATACTCTTTCATAGAAAATCCTCATTGTTTAACCACTTGGGAAGCATAAGTCATTATATGAATCAAGCCTGTATGTTCTGTAATGACTGAAAAGCACATTAATGTAATCCACTTTGAATTTTGTAAAAACAAAACAAAAACTGTAGGCTATCCTTGTTTCTCTGCCCATGTCAAGTCATGTGTGTTTAAGTGCATATGTGTGTATGTACGTGTGTGTGACAACACATTGTAAAGGGAAAAAATTACTTTAAAAAAAATAAAAGAAAATGGAGACGGGAGGAAAAAAGTTAGTACAGGCAATTAATTGACAGTGGAGAGGGGTGGGAACCGATAAATTTGCCCAAGTCAATCACATACACACGAAATAATACTCATAGCCTCCCTTAAAGTAGGATATAAATAAATAAATGTGGTAAGCCATCCGTTAAATGTAAACAGTCCTTCTACAAATACAATATTTTGCATATGTGTCACTGATTTGCTCCCCACACAACTTATGAAGATCAGCTGACAGTCTTACATAGGGCACACAAATACACACGCAAAGAAAGAGAAAGAAAGAAGAGCAAAAGGGGTCTTACACAGGTAAGTTTATGTAGACAAGCTAATTTTTAAAAGAGGATAATTGAAAGTCCACCATAATTATTACTTCTCTATTTAAATGATCATTTGCATTCCTATTTACAACACGAGTGCTTAGATTACCAGAGAACCCAGTCCCGACAACGGAGCCCGATGCTCGGAGACGTTCAGCAGAGAGTGCCGGCAGCACCTACCTCCAACAACCCCGACGCCAACACTGCTCCTCCTCGTGTTCATCGGGGCCACGTGGAACCACTCATTAGACTTTATGTTATATGCTTCCACAGAGGATAAGCCTGCAGCAAAGCACAGCACCCTTCATTTCCTCCTCTAGAACAAGTGAGTGCTCATGTACATATAATATTAGGGAAAAATACCTGAGGTATGCCAAATTGGACTGACATTAAAGAGGAAAATGGTGGAATGTAAACATATCAATTACATGACAAATAGGAATAGCTTCCTTTCCAGAGGGCTCCTATGCAAGCTACTGACATTTATTGGCTTTTTAAAACTAGTAAGATGAATGAAACTGCCACATACGAAATAAAATGTATACAATTAGGACTCTTAACATCATTTAAAGGAATACTTGATGCAAATTTTAAATGTAGTTTTAAAAGTACCCATTAAAATACCCAAATGTCTTCTAATTTTTCCATAGTTTGTTCCATAAATGCAGTTATTGGCTTAATTTTAAAAGCACTGTAGAAAAGATGGAAAAGGAAATTGCCTGTGCTCCCGTCAAAGCCTCCCACAGCATATAACAATCCATTCAGCACAGCTGCTCCCAACGTGCTTCTCCGGTCTCGCATGTTGGCAACGCTAGTCCACTGGTCCTTCACTGGGTCGTAGGAGTCCACAGTGCGGACTCTTAATGAGCCATTAAAGCCGCCCACAGCAAACACGAGCCCGGCCATGTAGACCATGCCTGCAGAGGGAAGAGAGCGTTTAAGGAGGAGCGTGCCACCAGGCGCCCCACAATCTGAAGAGAGTTTAAGGAGGAGCACACCACCAGGTGCCCCACAATCCCTGCAAAGGGAAGAGAGCATTTAAGGAGGAGCACGCCACCAGGCGCCCCACAATCTGAAGGCTGCTTTCTAACAAGTTCACAGAGGTCAGAGCATAGGTTACTCCTGGAAGGTCCTGACTCAGCAGGTCCTGAGAGACGCTGTGCATTTGCTCCGTGACTACTAAACTGTCTTCCTTTTTACGGTCACTGAAAATGTGACAGCAAAGGTGCAGTTACCATTTTGACTTGTGGCTGATTTTCAAATATTAGTTTACAGGCTTAAATAATCAGTGTATATTTTCTAACTGCTTGAACCTACCGACATCTTCAGACCTCCCCTTTTGGCTCTTCCATTGGATGTTATTTATAAACGAGACTCTTCATGTCTATTCTTTATGTGCAGAACGTGCCCCCAGTTCATCAGGTTAGTGGGCTGCAGCAGGGCTGGCGCATTAAAGCCGACAGATTAAGGCCAAAGCCGGTCTGCTATTTTTGTATGGCCCATGAGTTAAGGATGGTTTTTAAACTTTTAAATGATTTGAGGAAAAAAATCAAAAGGATATGTTGTGACACATAAGAAATTATATACGGAATTCAAATTTGAGCACCAGTAACCGAGGAACACAGCCGCAGGCATCATTTCCGTATTGCCTGCAGGGGCTTCTGCGGGGGCAGGCTTGCGCAGCAGCGGAGGCCCACAGCAGCTACCTCTGCTTCCTAAGAAACGTGCGCTGACTCTGGTGAACAAGACATTGGGGGCCCCTGTATGGAGAAACTGCATTGCTACACTCAGGCTGCAACCCTCTTTTCACTGTCTCTGAACTTTTGTCCATTCTGTTTCCTTAATCTGAGAGGCTTCTCTTATTATCCACTCTGTTTTCTTCAACTTTCAAGCCCCGGTTCAAATTCCCTATTCTCTAGGAGGCCTTCCCTGGGCCTCTTCCGCCTGAAGGGATTCCCTCCAGCTCCTGCAGGCCCAGGCCCACGGCAAAGAACACCTATACAGTGTCATGTTGTGTACTCTGCATTATCAATGCTTCAAACTGTTCAAGTTTCACTGTTCCTAATATTACACATGTTTATGCACTGTCCCAGCTGTATTATTAAACTACTCAATGGCAGGCACTGCACCTCATGTTCCTCTGAACCCAGCAGGAAGAACTGAACATACCAGATACAAGGGTCTGACTAGCTCAATGTTTTATATGATGTCTGTACCTGAACGCCATCAGGTGGGGCACGTACCACCACTCCCTACTGCCTTACCCACTGGTGCTTTATCTTCCCCTCTCCCCACCACAAATCCCCCAAAATATCTGAATATACAGTCAGTCTTTATATGGCATAAAGACACCTTACAGTTCAAATGAACCTGTCTTGGCAGTTCTGATTGAGAAAGGAATGACTTCAATCAGGAAAGGAATACTCCAGCTACTTCCTGGTAAACCCAGAGTGTCTAAGGCAAGATATGGGCCATGGATAGTTTAAGTAGGCAGGGAACTAGCAAATGATCAATGGTAATCACTAGGTTTCCTGAGCTTACAAGGAACATGGGAGACTTTCTTGGGAGGGCCTGGGGACAAGCAAGCAGTGACACAGCAGGTAGCATATTTCAGCATGAAAACATCCTGTATCCAAATATCATAAGCGACACTGGGAAAATGTTCACTGTGGGAATTTGGGTCAATGCAATTTTCATTTTCCTTTCCCGAGAAACAAAATGAAACAAACCAAAATCTGTCATCTCCAAAAGATGTCACAGTATGCTTTCAAAGCTTTAGGGTATTTCAGATGTCAGAAAGAAACAAAGAACTTGAACAATATGATAAACAACGTGGACCTAACAGACATATACAGAATGCTGCATCCCAAACCAGTGGGTTATACATCCTTCTCAAGTGCGCCTGGCTCTTTCTCCAGATAGACCACATGTCAGGTCACAAGGCAGGTCTCAATAAATATAAAAAGAATGAAATTATACAAAGCACCTTCTCAGATCATTACGGAATGAAACTGGAAATCATCAATAGGCTGGAAAGGGGAAAATTCACAAATGTGGGGAGGCTAACACCTCCAAAACAATTAGTGGTCAAGGAAAAAAGTGTAAGTGAAATTAGTAAATATATGGAGACAAATGAAAATGAGAACACAACTTATCAAAACCTATGGGATACAGCAAAGGCAGTGCTGAGAGGTAAATTTATAGCCCTAAATGCCCATATTAAAAAAGGAGAAAGAGCTAAAATCAAAGGTCTAACTGAACAGCTGGAGAAACTAGAAAAAGAGCAGCAAAACATTCCCAAAGCACGCAAGGGAAAGAAATAACAAAGATGAGAGCAGAAATAAACGAAATTGAAAACAAAAAGAAATAGAGAAAATCAACAAAACCAAAAGTTGGTTCTTTGAGAAGATCAATACAATTGACAAACCCCTAGCTAGACTAACAATGAAAAAAACAGAAGACACAATAAATGGAATAAAAAATGAAAGGGGGGAAGTTACGACTAACTCCACAGAAGTAAAAAGGATCTTAAGAGGATTTTGAGAAACTGTATGTCGACAAACTAGACAACCTAGAAGAAACAAATTCCAAGAAATGCACAAACAACCTAGACTGACACTACAAGAAATACAAGAACTTAACAAACCAATCACATTTAAGGAGGCTGAATCAGTCATCAAAAAAATTTTACAAAAAATAAAAGTCCAGGACCAGAGAGCTTCAAAGATGAGTTCTACCAATCATTTCAAAAACAATTAAGACCAAACCTGTTTAAACTCTTCCAAAAAAATTGAAGAGGAGAGAAAATTACCCAACACATTTTATAAAGCCAACATCACCTTAACCAAGCCAGATACACCACAAGAAAGTTGCAGACCAATCTTTCCAATGAACAAAGATGCAAAAATTCTCAACAAAATACTTGCAAATAGAATCCAAAAGCATATCAAAAAAATTATATACCACGACTAAGTGGGATTTATTCTGGGTATGCAAGGGTACTTCAACATAAGATGAAAGGGAAAAAAACGACATGATCATCTCAATCAAAGCAGAAAAGGCATTTGACAAAATTCAGCATCCTTTTTTGATAAAAACATTTCAAGATAGGAATAGAAGGAAAGTTCCTCAATATGATAAAGGGCATATATGAGAAATCCACAGCCAACAACATACTCAATGGGGAAGTTGAAAGCTTTCCCTCTTAAGATGGGGAACAAGACAAGGATGCCCACTGTCATTATCGTTATTCAAAATTTTGCTAGAAGTTCAGGTTACAGCAATTAGATAAGGAAAAAATAAATAAATAAATGGCATCCAAATAGGAACAGAGGAAGTAAAACTCTCACTATTCATAGATGACATGATCTTATACTTAGAAAATTCTGAAAAGTCTACGAAAAGCTACGTGACCTAATAAATGAGTTCAGCAAAGTGGCAGGATACAAGATCAACACTCAAAAATCAATAATGTTTATATACACTAGTATTGAATAATCTGAGGAGCAAATCAGGGGGAAAAAATTCCATTTACAACAGCAAGAAAAAGACTCAAATACCTAGGAGTCAATTTAACAAAGGAAGTACAGGACCTAGATGCAGAAAGCAAATAGAAAGACATTCTGTGTTTATGGATTAGAAGACTAAATATCATGAAGATGTCAATCCTACCCAGACTGATTTACAGATTCAATGAAATACCAATCAAAATTCCAACAGCCTACTTTACAGAAATAGAAAAGTCAACTACCAAATTTATTTAGAAGGAAAGTACACCCGAATAGGCAAAAGCATTCTAAAAAAGAAGAGCAACGTGGGAGGAATTTCACTGCCTGACCTTGAAACATATTAAAAAGCTACAGTGGACAAAACAGCATGGTACTGGCATAAAGATAGACACATCAATCAGTGGAGCAGAATTGAGAGACCTGAAATAAACCCTCACCTCTAGGGCCAACTGGCTTTCGACAAACCTACCAAGTTAATGTTAACGAACAAAACAGTCTCTTCAACAAATGGTGCTGGAAGAACTGGATACCCTCAACGAAAAGAATGAAAGAGGACCCCTATCTCACTCCCTACACAAGAATCAATTCAATATGGACCAAAGACCTAAATATAAAAGCTCGGACAGTAAAACTACTAGAAGAAAATGTAGGGAAACATCTTAAAGACCTTGTGGTAGGTGGTGGTTTCTTGGATCTTACACCCAAAGCATGAGGAACAAAAGAAAAAATAGATAAATGGGACATTCTCAAAATTAAACACTTTTGCACCTCACAGGACTTTGTCAAAAGGTGAAAAGGCAGCCGACACAATGGAAGAAAATATTTGGAAACCACATGTCTGAAAAGGGTTTAATATCCATGATGGATAAAAAGATGCTATAACTCAACAATAAAAAGACAAAAGACTTGATTTAAAAATGGGTAAAAGACTTGAATAGACATTTGTCTAAAGAAGAAATACAAATGGTGAAAGAACACATGAAAAGATGTTCAACATCACTAGGGATTAGGGAAATATATACCAAAGCTACAATTAGATTTCATTTCACCCTATCAGAATGGCCACTATTAAAAAGACAGAGAACTAAGTGTTGGAGAGGATGTGGAGAGACAGGAACACTTATTCACTGTTGGTGGGAATGTAGAATGGTACAGCCACTGTGGAGGACTGTTTGGCAGTCCCTAAAGGAGTTAAATATAGATTAGCCACGTGACCTGGCAATACCACTACTGGGTATATACCCAGAAGAACTGAAAAGGTGACACAGACAGACATCTGAACACTGATGTTCACAGAGGCATTCTTCACAATTGCCGAAAGACGGAAACAATCCAGGTGTCCATGAACTGATGAATGGATAAACAAACTATGGAGTATACACAGGATGGAATATTTTGCAGCTATAAGAAGACATGAAGTCATAAAGCATATGACCACATGGATGACCCTGGAGGACATTATGTTGAGCGAAGCAAGCCAGGCACAAAAGGACAAATACTGTAAGACTGTGCTACTATGATCTAAATAATATTGTGTAATCTTATGGCGTTAATAACTTGAATATGGGTCATCAGAAAATAGAATGAGGTAAGGGAATGGAAAGCTGAGGGTAAATTAGTGCAGAATTGGAAAAAAGGATGTATGTTAAATCTTTGGAAATGAATAAAAAAGGTGAAAGCACATCATAGTGTTGGTAACTAGCTGTGCTATTATATGGGTATGACTGTAGTTGAAAGGGAACGTCTAAGGTCATGTAAATTAGTAAAAGGAAAACTAAAAAATGTAACATGGGACTGAAATATGAATATGGGTAATATTGCATATATAAGATTGTTTTTCTTTGAAACAAATTTATGTTAATATTACAAGATGTTAATATCAGTCAAAAAACATTATGCTAAGTGAAAGAAATCAGATACAATGTACTACATTTTTGTAGATTCTCTTTATATAACATATAAATATAAATCAATTAATAAAGATGGAATTAGATTAGTGGTTATGTAGGGCTGGGGAAGGATAGAGGGATTGAGAAGTGACTGCTAAGGGGTGTGGAATTTTTCTTTTTGGGGTAATAAACTTGTTCTAAAAGTTTTTGTGTTGACGAATGTACATTATGATTATATTAAAATCTATTTGAGATCATATGGTATGTGAATATATTTCAAAAAACTGCTTTAAAATAAATAAATAAATAAGTATGCAAGAATAGCCAGAAATAGCAGCTATGTACACTAGGGGAAGCATAGAGAGATTGAAAGGTGATGAACTTTTTGTTTGTCTGTTTATTATTATTACTGAAATAATGAAAATGCTTTAATAATGATTGAAGTGATGAATGCACAACTACATGATTATGCCAAATACCACAGATTATACACTTTGGATGGATTGTATTTTATACTAATATATATCAATAAAATTGATAAATTGATTTGTTTTAAAAAATGAAAAAAGAGCAACAGTCCAGAGGGTAGTACAAACTTGACTTCCAATTGGTTTGTGCGCCTTCTCTAACATATTTTAAAGAAAGGTATCGTGGCATCTAAGAAGAAACCAATAAGTATGTATAAGTAAATAAATAATGATACCATTACTACTAATAATAGTAACAGCCAGCATCTATTGCTGTTAATATATTCCAGAAACTATTTCAAATTCTTTGCCTATATTAAGTTATTTACTTCTCACAACAGTCCTGCAAAGTTGATGAGAAAACTGTGGTTCAAGGTAGACAAGGTCCAGAGTTACACAGATGACATATCAAAGTGGCTGATTTGGAATTTGAACCTAGGCATTCTGACAGTTATCCACCCTACCAGAATAACATACAAGGAAAAAAAAAGGACTAATGAGGAAAGAACTACTCCTATCAAATATTAAAACATTGTGCAAAGATGGTGATGGACTAACAAGCAGAGCTCAGTGCTCTCACAAAAACAACAGAGAAAGAGCCAAAAGCTGACTGAAGGACCTGCTTTGGAGGTCAGCAGACGAGGACAGTGCTACATAACTCCCAGGAGGGTGAGGGACAGAGAGACGAAGAAAACGAAACAACAAACATGAGTTGCCAAACCCCTGCAGCGGTCAGAAAGGGTTCCCCTCCTCCACAACCACCCCCAAGATATTAACCTGCGGTAAAACCCCTGGCTCACTGTAGCTGACTGAGAGGGGAAGAGACATCTTCCTCCCTGTCAGCTGTTTCAAGGGAAAAGGGAAGGGGAGTCGGGGCTCTTTCTTTCAGTCAATTCGGCCAGCAGAGAGTGCTTTGAATTTCTGCTCTGGAGATTCAACACAGGAACACAGGAAAGCCCAGACTGAAAAACCTCAGTGGAAAGGTGTGCTGACAAGCACCATCTACTGGCCAATCTCGAAACTGCAGAATACTCTGTATTCTACACTAGTAGAAAATCGGTGCCCCAATAGTGAGTCCCTGGCCCAATTCTGATAACTTAAGCCAAGCAATTTTAATTTTATTAGAATAATCTGAACCAAATATCAAAGAAGAGCTCTGGGGAAAAAAAAATAAAACAATAGGCAAGAAAGAGAAATTGGCCATCAGAGTAAATTCACCAATTCAGATACTAAGACATCAGTAACAAATTACAAGCCATACTAGGAAACAGGAAGAGCTGGCCCAGGCAAAGGAACTAACCAAATATCCTGAAGAGATACAGAATTTAAGACAATTAATCAGTGATAATCACAATAACTCTTTTAAATCACTTCAAAGAATTTAAAGAAAATATGACTAAAGGAAAAAAGGTATTAAGAAGATACTGGGTGAGCATAAAGAACAATCTGAAAACCTACAAAGAAAAGTAACAGACCTTATGGGAATGAAAGACACGATGGATGAGATTAAAAATACATTAGAGGCACATAAGAGCAGATTTGAATTGCTAGAAGACAGAATTAGTGATTTCAAAGACAGAACATCTGAACTGGAACAGATAGAAGAGAAAGAAAACAGAATGGAAAAAATGGAACAGAGGCACAGGGAATTGAATGACAATGTGAAACGCACAAACATTCGCATTATCGGTGTCTCAGAAGGAGAAGAGAATGGAAAAGGGGCAGAAAGAATATTTGAGGAAATAAATTAATGAAAACTTCCCAGCCCTTATGAAAGGCATAAATATCAATATCCAAGAAGCACAACACACCCAAACAGAATAAATCCAAACAGACCTACTCCGAGACCTACTCTTCAGAATGACAAATATCAGAGATAAAGAGAGGATTCTGAAAGCAGCAAGAAAAAAGCAAACAATCACAAACAAGGGAAGCTCAATAAGATTAAGTGCCGACCTTGCACCAGAAAACATGGAGGAGAGAAGAAAGTGGTATGATGTATTTAAGGTACTGAAAGAGAAAAACTGCCAGCTAAGAATTCTGTATCTGGCAAAACTGTCCTTCAAAAACAAGGATGAGTTCAAAGTCTTCAAAGACAAACAAAAACTGATAGAATATGTTATCAAAAGACAAGAATTACAAGAAATACTAAAGGGAGTGCTGCAGCCTGAAAAGAAAACAAGGGTGAGAGATTTGGAGAAGAGTTTAGAAATGAAGATTATTAGGAAGGGTAAACTAAAGGATAAGACAGAAAATAGAACAGTATGACAACAGACAGCCAAAGGACAAAATGGATGAAGTAAGTAATGCCTTTACAGTAATACACTAAATGTTAATGGACTGAACTACGCAATCAAAAGACACAGACTGATAAAATGGATAATAATATATGCGCCATCTATATGTTGTCTACAAGAAACCCACCTCAGATGTAAGGACACAAGCAGGTTAAAAGTGGTTGGAAAACAGTATTCCATGCAAATAGTAACCAAAAAAGTACTGGAGTAGTGATACTAATACTGGACAAAATAGATTTCAAATGCAAAAGTGTTATAAGGGATGAAGAAAGTCATTATATATTTAATAAGTGGGGCAATTCACCAAGAAGAAATGACTATACTAAATATTTATGCACCTAACCTGAGTGCCCCAAGATACATGAGGTACACACTGGCAAAACTGAAGGGAGAAATAGATGTTTCTACAATAATAGTTAGAGACTTCATACACCACTCTCAGTATTGGATAGAACATCTGGACAGGGGATAAATAAACAGAGAACTTGAAAAATATGAGAAAGAGCTAGACATAACAGATTTCTAAAGAGCAATGCACCCCAATACAGCAGGATAAACTCTCTTTTCAAGTGCTCATGGATCCTTCTCCAAGATAGATCACATGTTGGGTAACAAGACAAGTCTCAACAAATTTAAAAAGATTGAAATGATACAAAACACTTTCTCTGATCATAACAGAATGAAGCTGGACCTCAATAATGGATGGAAAAAGGGGAAATTCATAAATATATGGAGATTAAACAACTCACTCACACAATTAATTAGTGGGTCAAAGAAGAAACTGCAAGAGAATTCAGCAAATATCTTGAGACGAATGAAAATGAGAACACAACATTTCAAAATCTATGGGACACTTCAAAGGCAGTGCTGAGAGGGAAATTTATAGCCCTCAAAGCTTACATTAAAAAAGAAGACCTAAAATTGAAGCTCTAACTGCACACCTGGAGGAATTAGAAAAAGAACAGCAAACTAATCCCAAACCAAGCTGAATGAAAGAAACAGTAAAGATCAGAGCAGAAATACATGAAATCAAGAACAAAAAAACAATAGAGAAAATCAACAAAATCAAAGTTGGTTCTTTGAGAAGATCAACAAAATTGACAAACCTTTAGCTAGACTGACAAAGAAAAAAAGAGAGAAGATGCAAATGAAATCAGAAAGGAGATGTGGGACAGTACCACTGATCCTACAGAAATAAGAGAGATCATAAGAGGATACCATGAACAACTGTATGCCAAAAAACTAGACAATGTACAGGAGATGGAAAAATTCCTAGAAACACACAAACCCTAGAACAAACAGAAGACCTCAACAAGCCAATGACTGAAGAGATTCAAACAGTCATCAAAAGCTCCCGAAGATGAAAAGCCCGGGACCAGATGGCTTCACAAGTGAATTTTACCAATCATTCAAAGACGATTTAATACCAATCTTTCTCAAGCTCTTCCAAGAAATTGAACAGGAAAGAATTCTACCAAACTCATTCTATGAAGCCAACATTACCCTACTACCAAAACCAGATAAAGATACTACAAAAAGGAAAATTACAGACCAATATCTCTAAGGAATATTGATGCAAAAATTCTCAACAAAATACTTGCAAACAGAATCCAAAAGCACATTAAAAGAATTATACACCACAATCAAGTGGGTTTTAGCCCAGGTATGCAAGAGTGGTTCAACACCAGAAAAACAATTATTATAATAAACCATATTGATAAATTGAAGAAGAAAAATCACACGATCCTCTCAAGTGTCGCAGAATAGGCATTTGACAAAATACACCACCCTTTCTTGATAAAAACACTCCAAAAGATAGGAAGAGAAGGAAGCTTTCTTAATATGATAAAGTGCATACATCAAAAACTTACAGCTAGCATTGTACTCAATGGTGAAAGACTGAAAGCTTTCCTGCTGAGATCAGGAATAAGATAAGGATGCCCACTGTCACCACTGTTATTCAATATTGTTCTAGAGCAGTTAGGGTAAATAAAGAAATAAAAGGCATACAAATAGGAAAAGAAGAAGTAAAACTTTACTATTCGTTGATAATATGATTCTATAACTAGAATCTCCTGAAAACTCCACACGAAAGCTACTAGAACTAATAAATGAGTTCAGCAAAGTGGTGGATACAAGATTAATATGCAAAAATCAATAGCGTTTCTATACACTACTAATGTGCAATTTGAGGAGGAAATCGGGAAAAAAAATCCATTTATAATAGTAACTAAAACAATCAAATATTTAGGAATAAACTTAACCAAGGACATAAAGAACCTATATTCAGAAAACTACAAAACATGGCTAAAAGAAATCAAAGAAGACTTAAATAAATGGAAGAATATTCCATGTTCATGGACTGTAAGATTAAATATTGTTAAGATGTCAATTCTACCCAAACTGATTTACAGATTCAATGTAATCCCTATAAAAACCCAACAGCCTTTTTTTTTTTTTTGGCAGAAGTGGAAAAACAAATTACCAAATTTATTTGGAAGGGTAAGGGGCCCTGAGTAGCCAAGGAGATCTTAAAAAGGAAGAACAAAGTTGGAAGACTCTCACTTCCAGACTTTAATGCATATTACTTACCTACACTGGTAAAAAACAAACAAACAGCATGGTACTGGCATAAAGAGAGACAGACTGACCAATGGAAACAAACTGAGAACTCAGAAATAGACCCTCACATCTACAGTCAAGTGATTCTGACAAGGCTGTCAAACCCTCCCAGCTGGGCCAGAACAGTCTATTCAACACATGGTGCTGGGATAACTGGATATCCATATCCAAAAGAAAGAAAGAAGACCCATATCTCACACCTTATACAAAAATTAACTCAAAATGGATCAAGGATCTAAATATACAAGCGACAACTGTAAAACTCCTAAAAGAAAACGTAGGAAAACATCTTCAAGATCTTTCGGTAGGCGGTAGTTTCTTAAACATGATACCCAAAGCACGAGCAACAAAAGAAAAATAGATAAATGGGACCTCCTCAAAATTTAACACTTTTGCACCACAAAGGACTTTGTCAAAAGGGTGAAAAGGCAGCTGACTCAAAGGGAAAAAATATGTGGCAATCACATATGTGATAAGGGTTTAATATCCAGGATATACAAAGAGATCATACAACTCAACAACAAAAAGGCAAACTACCCAATTAAAAAAATGGGCAATATTACAAAGCTACAGCGGTCAAAACAGCATGGTACTGGCATAAAGACAGACATATTGATCAATGGAATAGAACTGAGAACCCAGAAATAAACCCTCACCTATACAGTCAACTGGTTTTTGACAAACCTACCAAGTCCGTGCTAACGGAAAAAAACAGTCTCTTCAACAAATGGTATTGGGAGAACTGGATATCTATAACCAAAAGAATGAAAGAGGACCCGTATCTCACCCCCTATACAACAATCAACTCAAAATGGATCAAAGATCTAAATATAAAAGCCAGGACCATAAAACTACTAGAAGAAAATGTAAGGAAACATCTTCAAGACCTTGTAGTAGGTAGTGGTTTCTTGGACCTTACACCCAAAGCACTTGCAACCAAAGAAAAAATAGATAAATGGGAACTCTTCAAAATCAAACACTTTTGCACCTCACAGGACTTTGTCAAAAAGGTGAAAAGGCAGCCAACTCAATGGGAAAAAATATTTGGAAATCACATATCTGATAAGGGTTTAATATCCAGGATATATAAAGAGATGTTACAACTCAACAATAAAAAGAAAAACTACCCAATTAAAAAATGG
>JAQZBX010022832.1:0-23391 GCA_029593785.1 Cabassous unicinctus | reverse complement strand
TTGGGTCCCAGACAAAAAGCCCATTTAGAGTTTCATTGGGATGGGGATGTGTCTTCTCTTCTGTTCTTGGCTTGCTTTTGGGTTTTTAAAATGGAGAACGAATTCCCAGCCTGGGCAGTGCATCTGCCGCTGTCTCCTTCAAAGAGTCAATCCAAACACCCCTCTTTGGCGTCAGGGACCGCAGAGTCTCCTGCTGCCCCTCTTTCTTTCCTGATCTCTTCTTTTTGCTTCCTTGAGCTGCTCAGGCCTGTCTCCTCCACCTAAGCCCTAAATGGTGTCCCCCCAAGCCCATCCTCAGCTCTCGTTGCTTCCAGAGGCTTCTTTTGCTTTTCTGCCCCCACCAGGGCAGGCGTTCTCCTCATCCTGTCCACGGCCTGGAGCATCTTGGTACTACTCCGCGGAACCTCCTAACCCAGCGGCGAGTGTTGCCAAGTTTTACCTGCTAAAGTGCTGTGCTGCATCTCTTCTCTTCTTTCCATCACCACCACGGCCTCCTTCCCTTCATTTCTTACTTCTTGCCGGGGCTATTGACATGAATGATCTGTCTACATCAAATCTTCTCTTGCTCAGCTACATCGGCCTCCTTCTTATGCTTGCTTTTAAAAGCAATTCTTACCCTGATGCTCCCCTGCTTAAAAGAAAAGTACCAACTGTGCCAATTAATCCCGTGTCACGTGGGCCTTCTTTCAACGTATTACGCACCTGCCCACCTCAGGACCTTCGCTGCTACCGTTTCCTCAATAAGAAAAGTTCTCTGTCCTTTGCTGCATTTTTTAGACACTCATCCTTCAATTGTCAACCAAAGCAAAATGCCGGTTTCCCGGATGAAGCCTACCTCCGATGCCAAGAGGAGGTCCTCCAGTTGTTTGCTCCTGGCACCTTGCTCTACCTGGGTCACCTACACTCTTGCAATATGTCGTTTCTGACACTTACAAGCAGGAATGTACACTCTGCCAGGACTGGATGAGTCTGTGCTTTTTGTTTATGGCTGTATCCCTGGTGCTTAGCCATGTGTCCTACAGAAAAGGCTCTCGCTAATTTTTGAGGAGCAATGGAAGGAAACGGCAGATAGTACACTCAGCTTTACTATGGCTTGGCTAAACATTTCTTCAAAGGGCACAGGGTGGTGCAGTGTAGCATGCTGCCTCTGTAACTCAAAGAAAAAGGTGTCAAAACCATCCCTACCATACATGTCCTTCTTTGTTTTATTTCCCAGAAAATGAACCTATGCAATGAAAATGTAAGAGTAGCTGCCCTGCTAAGAATGAATTGGATTACCATGTTTATGTTACTTCGATCATATATTTTGACATTCCTTGGTCTGTCTTTTGCCATTTAAGGCAGTGAGAAACATGAGTATCTCCCAAAATGTGGAAAGGGGATAACTTTCATTTAAAAAAAAATCAAGTTGACATTTTCGACATCACTGTATTCCTGAAAAGTATGATGCAGTGTTTTCTGTCAAATTGTGTACTGTTATTATTCAGTCATTATTCTCTATGCCTTGCTTGAGGCCTCATAGTCTCCTATTAAACTGGGAACTGCTCCAGGGGTAATAGGAGCCACCATTATTTAGTGGCCATTATGTAAGAGGCATGATGCTAGATGCTTGACATTAGGCATTTCCTTCAACCGCCACAGTCTCTGTGAGTTTTATACAGGTCTCCATTTCTCAGGTAACAAAGGTGAAGCTTGCCATAAATAACATGCTTAAAGTCACAATCTAAATAAGAGGCAAACCAGATAGAAACTTAAATATTTTTCTGACACTAAATCACGTGGTTTATCAGCTTTTAAAGGTTATTTAAAAAAAATAATAAAATCATGACCCACATGCAAATATTAAATTAATGTATGTCAAGTATTTAATTTAACTGAATAATTAATGATGAAACCGGATAGCTATTCCAACCAATTCAAAGGACAATTAAAAAACACCACACACACACACACACACACACACACACACACAGAGGCAATTAGGAATGCTGAAATTAATTTATAAATAGATGCAAAACTTGTCAATATTTCCAGAACACTAATCACTTAATAATCACTTGTATTCCATCAGGCACAAGTCATTTGCATTTCTATGGTCAAGAATTATTTGCATTACTATGAGTTTTCTACAACTTACAGAGTTGTAAAATAGCTCCAAGACAATAAAGGGTATAGACTTCTATAGAACCAAATAACTCAGAGATGTGCTCTAGACAGGACACAGTAATTAAAAAAACAACAACAAAGTTTTATTCCCAATCCATATGTAGCAGTTTGATATTGTTTATGAATTTGAAAAATAGATATTAGATTATGTTTGTGAATTGGTCTGGGCATATTAGATTATATTGGATTCAGAGGTTTCATTTTTAGTTGATTAAATAATGATTAACGCTTTGACTGGGCCACATCAGTAGGACATTGAGTCCCTGCTCCCTTGGTGGACGGGGACTCACAGAGAAACCGAACAGCAGAGAAGGGAGATTGGAGTTTTTGAGCTGGAGCCTGGGAAGTAAGCACACAGAGGAGCAGAGCATCTGAGATGGGAGAGAATCCAAGTGCGGGGAGAGACAGAGCCAGTTGCCTGATAGTCTACAGCTAGTCTTGTGGAGAGAGCAGAGCAGCTGAGCCAGGATAGAAACAAGCCTCGGAGAGAGGAACCCAGGAAGCCTTAACTCTTGCAGATGTTGGCAGCCATCTTGCTCCAGCATGTGGCAACAGACTTTAGTGAGGGAAGTAACTTATACTTTATGTCCTGGTAACTGTAAGTTTCTACCCCAAATAAACACCCTTTATAAAAGCCAACAGATATATGGTATTTTGCATCAGCACCCCTTTGGCTGACTAATACACTATCCAAAGTGTGTAGTCAATGACAGTGATTTTTTTGTGTCCATTTCAAAGTCTTTTACTATTTTTCCTAACACAGCAAAGACTTCCATGGACTTAGTCATAGAAGTGAAAAAATTATAATCAATCCAGGACACTACCAGGAGAGGACTGGTTAAATAAATTTATTATTTATTATAGAGTGAAATTTTGTGTAGACATTAAAATGATATCAAAGAAGACTATCTAATGATATAGAAAGAGGTTTAAGACATTTGAAGTGTAAAAAAGATGCATTCAGCAAGTATTTACTGTGTACCCCAATAGGCCAATCAGATTATACAGCCATATGAGCTATATGGCTAGCTAGTTAATGGTAATACCACAATACTAGTAAGAATTATCTGTGGGTATGGGATTAGGCATTATTTTAATTTGCTTCTTTTTTGCTGACTTCTGTTTTTCAAATGTTTTGTGATGGATTGGTTTTATTTGTAAAGAGAAAAACATACAAATTATGTTAAAAACTACTAAGCATATACTCTGTACTAATTCCATAGAAAGATGAATCACACATAAGGGCTCTGCTTTGAGGGAAATAAATAGGAGCCTGGACATAGTGTCAACTCACAATTAGGATAAACCAGGAAACATACAAGGACAAGTGTATACATGACCCAGATATTGTATAGAGATGTGAGAGTGGTTGACTGACAATGTCAATGTCAAGAGTACAGAGTGTGGGATTTAGTTAGGAATTCAGAGAGCAGGACACTTGAGCAGGATTTTGAACAATAAATGGGAGTTATCTTGGAGGGAAAAAAAAGGGTGGGAGGGCAGAGGAAATAACCTACATATTGATAGAATCTAGGCAGATGCACTTTTGTTTATTTTATATAGATAAAAGAAAAAGCTGTAGGTTTTCTAACATGGGTGTGATGGTTAATTTCTGGGTCAACTTGGCTGGATTATGGTGGTCAGTTGTTTGGTCAAGCAAGTACTGGCCTGATTGTTAATGTGAGATTATTTTGTGCCTTTAAGTCATTTGTCAGCTGATTGCATCTGCAGCTGATGACATACACAGTCAACAATGCAATGAGAGGAGGCTACTTATCCAATCAGTTTGAAGCCTTAAAACGAGGAACTGAGGCTTTCAGCAGTCAGAAAGAAGAATTTCTGTCTCTACTTCAGCCAGCTCACTTCTCAGGGAATTCAGCTTCACCTTCACTGAGTTTCCAACTTGCAACTTGCCCTACAGAACTTGGACTTGCCAATCCCTATAATAAATCTCTTTTTATATGCATTTATGTATGTATGTATGTTAGGTCTGTTTCTCTGAAGAACCCTGACTAATACGATAGGTTTTGATGTATTAAAGGTGGTATGATTATTTACAAATACCCAAAAAACTTTTAAAAGTGCTTTGTTTTTATGCTCCCATAGCACCTTGAAGATGCTTCTATCATTGTACTAAACTGTTTAAATGAAATTGTATGTTCACTTGCCTGTGTCGTCCATCAAACTCTAAAACTGTTGAGGGCAGGAACCATGTCTGTTTTCACCAGGTCCATGCCTAGTTCAAACACATAGTAGAAGATTTTTTGAATGTTTGTTAACTGGAAGGAGATTAAACAATAAGAGTTAAGAAGGCAGATGGCATAATGTTACATTTTTTCTTATAACATTATTTCTCTGTATCATGAAAGATGTGTGAATAGTTGAGCTGCAATTGTTGGGCTCTTGCAACATGAGACAGAGTAACAGGTAGGAATCTTCTTTAAACGATTACCCTGGGCATTTCATCAGGCTTTATCATACCCTACATGAAACATCCTCAAGACTGTCTACTTACTTTGCCTCTGTTAGTCTGCCACCAAGTCCCCTTCTCATTATTAAATCATCCTCCAGAAATCCTCACAGTCAGGATCAAGGCGACCTGAACTGTGGTTATGACTATTCCAGTCTTAAAAAGTTATACACAACCTGCCAAGTTGCTAAATTGTATTCAGATTTAAAACATCAGGCTCCTGTGAGACCTATTAGTGTGAATAGATCCTTAGAACCTAATTACCTTCAGGTGATAATTTCACTGAGTTTGCGTTCCTGGCAAAGCTGTAATTCCAAATCCTAGGAGAAGGGAGCACAAGAAGACAGTAGTCATGTCTGGGAGGTTGACTGTCTTCCAAAATGACATTTTTATTTGATCTCACTTACATATGGATTTCCCAATTTTAGATTTTATATATGCATGCTCTTTTGTTTTCACCAGATTTATCTTTTAACTGAGCATTTGGGGCTCATTCCCCATCCCCACCCTCAGTGCTGCTTCTAGTCAGAATGTCTGACATACTGACATATTATAAGCATAATTATTAACTCCAATATTTGGTAAGGAAGTGTTATATTCTGCCTCTGTTTCAAAGTGGACACCAATATATTCTTTCCATAAAATGCTAACCCAAACCTAGTTTAACAAGAATCAAGAAATACCAGGAAGTATGCTTTAATTTCCAATAGGAGGCATATTCAAACAATGAATATTTTAAATTTTATTGAGACAACTAAAATATTTTCTAGCTGATTTTTTCCAGAGTTTTTTTTTTTAATAATGTGTTTTTAAGTTTATTTGAGGAAAATATATCTATAATTTATGGGAGCCTTGTATTGAATGTGAGAACTGAAACCATCCTCACAGCTTACTGTCTATATTAACATGAGTTCAGTATTCTAAAGTATTTACTATTCTATGCTGACGGAAGCTAAAAATTATATAACTTAACCAAGTTTATTGTGTATCACTCATGCCACCCGGATCAGATTCTTCTATTGCTAAGTTTTGGAAAAGCCTAGTTCGTGGCCCAAATAACTCTCTAAAGGACAGCAATAAATAGTCTCTTAATTTGCACTGCAGTTTCCTGTCTTTCCTCTCTGTCAAAGCTTCCTAAACCATAGTTGCCAAATAAAGCGTTCCAGGACATGGCACTGCAACTTCTGTATTCTAAAGGAGAGGTGAAAAGATAAAGAGACTGGAGTGATTAAATGAGATAGAGGCATGTGAAAAACGTCCTAGCTTTCACGTGTTTATAATCCAGTCTACCTAAGCCCATTACCTCCCTGAAAACTGAACTAAGGATTTATTTCAGTAGAGATAATTTACTGTTCGTTGTTTATCAGTGGTTGTCTATGTGTTGCCTTTTTTCCTTTCCATCCGAAAGCCATCAAAAATAGGCTCCCCCGTCCCCCCAAAACAGGAGCCATAGCTCTTATTTATTTCCGGGACCCTTTATTGCTACAGCCTGCTCAGCAACTGGTGCTCACCCTGTGCAGGGGCACGTAATGGGAAGTTAGGGATGGAGGAGGCTTGGGAAGACGCTTATTCTATCATTTCCGCTTCTAATGACAATAACTTCCTTGCCGAATTCGTCTCTCCACAACAGAATGACAATGGATCTTTTATTCAAAATGAATTCTCATTATTTTACTGAGATCACATAGGTATATCTGTATAGGAATCAACAGAAAGGTAGCTTCTTGTGCATATTGGTGGTTCAGTGGTAGACTTCTCGCTTGTCACGGGGGAGACCCGGGTTGGATGCTCGGCTAATGCGGTGCCCGTCTACACACTGCGCAGAAAAGAACATCTTCACTAAAAACCACCAACCGAAGCTGGGAGATACCATCATTAAGCTGTAAAAAATTTAAATATACATATTGCAATTTTACTTGATGCAATAAATAATAAACAGTTTATGCTAATTAGCATGCTTTGGCTTTCCAGTGACCTGAAACATCTAATCCCCTTCGTGCGCGAGTGGACTTGGGGATGTGGGTCTGCTCACATTTCTCCTCCGACGTTAGAGGATCTGAGTCTCCGGGGAGAATTTTAAGCCGATGGCGTTTGAAGGTAGCATGTGATGGTGTGCGGATTTCAATGTGCTATTTTCAGAGGCAGACTAGGAGGATATTGCACAACAGGGAACCATTGCTAAGTCCCGAAATTGTTGCCTTATATAACTTCTGAAAGCCGAATTTTTTTCGGGGAGCAGAGTGGCGCAGCGGAAGCGTGCTGGGCCCATAACCCAGAGGTCGATGGATCGAAACCATCCTCTGCTAGCCCTCTTATTTGACTCTAGTCCGGAGTTCACAAAAACAAATTCCTTCTGTCCAATTTATAAGAATCCCGAGGGTCCTATCTTAGATCTACGTATGTGTTTTTCAGACTGGAGTAGAAGGAAATCCCAGAATTGGGGAGCAGTAAACCTCCCAAAGGCTGGAATGTGACTCTTGTAAGAGCTGTAGTATCCTATATCTGAGACTGGCGTATTTGTAACTACTCTTTTAGTCATCTCCATCTTCAGAAATCTTGAATTTTTTTTTCAAGCCGTGGTTACTGGCACTCCAGGGCGCTTGTTACACTGACACAACTAAAACAACTTATGAAATGAACCCTATTATTCCTCATGGGAATATATGCGGACCTTACAACCGTTCGTGTAGTCGTGGCCGAGTGGTTAAGGCGATGGACTTGAAATCCATTGGGGTTTCCCCGCGCAGGTTCGAATCCTGCCGACTACGAACGAAAGTTTTCTTCGCAGCCAAATCTGGGCACCGTTATCAAAAACACCGGCACTAAATAACAAGAAATGGGTTATTTTCCTTGGTTATTATTAACTTTCTCCGCAAAATTGAAACCAGTTAATTGTCATTTCGTGGAACAGCAAGTAGAGGAATTGCTTGAAAATGAGTTTTGGTAATTTGCTGAAAACACTAATGGATCTCTGAGTCCACTACATACATGCTGAAAAAATAATCAAATCAATGCTGTTTTGACTAATTCTTTTTGAATTGTCTCTCACTATCATTCTTTCTTTCTTTTTTTAAAAAACAAATTATGGTAAAATATATACAACATAAAATTTCCCATTTTAACCACTTTCAAACTCTCTCTGTCATTCTTAACAGAAATACTTCAGGTAGACAAAGGCCCAGCTCAGGTCTGACTCCCCAAACCTCTCCTGCCTCTAATTTATTCTATCTGTTGTTCTTCCAAGAATTTGGGTATATTTAGTGCACTATACTGGTGAGCAAATTCGGTGTCCTGGAATCAATATTTTTAGAAGAAATGTCCTCCCCTTTTTCTCCTACTTCCCGGGGTCAGAATTGCGGAGAGGAAATACCAGATAGAGAATTTTCAAAACTGTTGTCAGATCTTGGCTAAGTCTTATTCTTTAAAACTGTTTTTGCTTCCTCAAAACTCTCTCGTTCTTTCTCTCTCTCACACACATTCAATAAAATAAATGTAACAGAAATTTATTATTATCTTTAATACATGAGCAATCAATCCATCCATTAGGAAATGCAGATAAGCAAAGAGAAGGAATTAAAAAATATTTTAAAAGGTAAGTTTTTTAAATCCCTGAAGTTACCTGCGAATTCCCGAATCTTAAAATTATTTCACCTTTTTTTTTTCTTTATGTGTTTTCCACATGCATCTGATGAGATTTCTAAGTGAAGGAACTTCCCTTTATAAACTTATAGGTAGAGAAACAAACACTCACGGTCCAGATTAGAAATTCAGTAAGTGTAGTTTTGATTTTGCAAGGAAGGCCCATACTCAAAACTTCTGCGGCAAGTAAGAGCAATTTCAAGCAAGGGTGAGCTCTGTTCCGGCTTTAGAATTCTTTATCATCATCATCATCATCATTTTACCCATTTCAACGCTCTCCAGCCAAAGACCACCAGGAACACACCAGTAGTTAAATAAATTGAGTTAATTGCTGTTGCAACTGGGAAGAGCGCACGCCTTGGAAAACCTTGGAACATCTTAGTAAAGGGTGCTGAAAAGGCCTTATGACAGCATTTGTGCTTGTGTGGGGTGACTGATGCGGGTGCAAGGAAGCGGGGCCTTGTTCTGGATCGGATCTCACCGGAAAAAGACGGCGCACAGAACATGTCTTCTGCTTGAATTTGGGGAATCTACAAATTCTCCACGCATCCAAGAGCAACGTCCGAACCACGCGCAGCCGACGCTGAAAACACTTTTTCAAAGGTTTTCCAAAAGCACTGGCTGTCGTTGGCCCCATGGTGTAATGGTTAGCACTCTGGACTTTGAATCCAGCGATCCGAGTTCAAATCTCGGTGGGACCTTGTGAGGTTTTTGGTGACCTTCCGCCCTCACCCTACGAGGTTCTGTAACGAGACCCTTTACAAGAACCAACCCCAAGTGAGGTCATCTCCTTCGCTTACCCCGCCGGACGTCCTCAACCTTTCTCCTTTCCTCCTCTCTGGCCTCACCCTGTTGTTCGCGTTTGTACCCAAAGCCCTTCCTCCCTGGCGCTGGTAAACGTGGTTACGGCCCTGGAGTCTGAAGTCCATGCTTCACCCCCTTCTCCCCCACCTCCCGCCTCAGAGCTTTCTTTTGCAGCTACTGAATGGGTTCCAGCAGCTTCTGACCACCAACTCGGACCCGAGTAGCTCTCAGGGCATGTGAGTGTCTGCCGCCAGGCTTTGTGCTCTTCTTGAAGTCTCTGTCTCGAATATAGCAGATATTTTATTATTAGATAGATTGAATTAAAAATTCACAAACCAGCGAACGTGCACTGTGATGAATATTCATAGATCTTTCAGCAGGGGCACTCGATAGGGCCCCATGGTGTAATGGTTAGCACTCTGGACTTTGAATCCAGCGATCCGAGTTCAAATCTCGGTGGGACCTTGCGTCTTTTTGGAGACCTGTTTCCGGCACTTTCAAGAACCGGCGCATTCAAGAGAGCGTGGACCCGCCCTCCCACTCGCGGTTTCTTCTCCCGAGGAGCAAGTACCATCCCTTACTCTCTCCTGTCGTTTGTGAAGAGCACGTAGTTGTGTCATTCTCCTGTCTGTGTTGAGTCTTGTCTTTTTCTTTTGACACCTACTCTTGCCTGGTTTCCCAACGTCAGTCAGATCCTCTTAAGGCATTCCTGTGCTCAGTGTGCTCAAGGATTCGCCTGCGATTCTTTCTTCTCTTGAGCCCTCTCAGAAGGTATCGGTGTGATGCAAGAATATACGTAAGAATCGGAGGAGCAAGCTCTTCACTAAGGACCCCATGGCATGATGTTTAGTGCCCTGGACTCTGAATCCACTGGTCTAATCCCAAATCTGTGGGACCTCAGCGGTAACTTGATCTTCCCTCTTCGTAGCTTCCCGTACAAAGCAAAGGAAAGCAAAGCAACTCAACCAAAGCCACCCATCCCAACCCAACCCAACCCACCCAACTCAACCCAACCCATCCCAAACCAACCCAACCCACCCAAATCAACCCAATCCAACCCAACCCAAGCCACCCAACCCAACCCAACCCAACTCAAACCAGCCCCCAACAGACATCCCCACGTTTCTCTAAAACAAGTCCAAAATATTTAGTGTGACATTTGGAACCAATCACAATTTAAACTTAACTCAATCTCTCCCACCTTTTTTCCCACCACCCACCTGGGCTTCCTATAGAGGTGATAATTATTTTAATACCCCATACGGCAGGCATCGTTCTGAGTGAGAATTGCACCGAGGAGCGTCCAGGGGAGGAAAAATAAAGATTACATACCTAGCTTAATGATGGCTTAATAGAAATGCCAAAATTCAATTTCATTTTTAAAACAAAAGCGGTCTCTAACTCCATTTTTCCGTTCTTGTTCTTTCCCTTGAGAAGTTTATTTTGTCTTTATTCAGGTATCCTACCCTACTTCCCGACTGTAGTTTCCTGTTTATTTTTTATTCTTTTATCAAAGCAGGGGAATCATTTATAGAGAGTAACAACATCGGTTCTTTTGAAAACATGCTGTAAAATAGAAAATGCTCAATACTATCCTTCCATGTAAAGAATCATATGGGTCACCTGGGAGACACTGTCGTAGGACGAGGTGGCCGAGTGGTTAAGGCGATGGACTGCTAATCCATTGTGCTCTGCACGCGTGGGTTCGAATCCCATCCTCGTCGTTTCTTTCTCCCGTGGGGATGAGGTTTTAACTTTCTGCAAGTGACAGTTCACCAGTACTTGTTAGTTGGCAGAAAAGCTGTAGGTGCGGTTTCCATTTTATGGAGGACTCCGGAGGTTGTGAGATTTGCTCACACCTTGGCTGCGCGTTTAAGCGGAAGTAAGAAAGAAGCAAGCTCTACCTCCCCGCCCAGGCCGAGCTGTGTTTCTGGCTCCTCCAGCAGCTCCGCGGTTGCAGGGGAAAATCTTTCGGGTAAACCCTCTCACCTTGGCCTTTATAGTTGTTCGTTGAAAACCTGCACAAGCAGCCCCGGTGCTCTCTCCTGCCTGCGGTCCAAACGGCGGTGGGAATTTACACGCAGCTGGGATGCTTTGCAAAAATGCAGGAGGCTCAGCCTCACCCCAGACCAGCATAATCTGAATTTCTGACGGTGGGGCCGCAGGTGATTCCGGGGGCGCTCCTGGGCTGAGCGCCTCCGGCCACGCGTTTCTCTCCGCTCCCGGGCCCTGCGCGCTCCTCGGCCTCGCCCCCCTGACTTGGCAGTTCTTGCGTCCTCTCCGCCGGCTCTCCCCACGCGCGCTCCAGGCGCCTGAGGACCCGCTCAGCGCCCCGCTCTCCGCCGCCTCCCTCTGCCAGGCCCTGGCTTCCCCGGACCGCCGTCCACTCCTCTCCTTTCGCTCGCGCTGCGCCTTCTGCCCCGGAGAGTCGCCGCTCCCTTGTGGCAAATTCTTTTCGCCAGACCTAGCGCAAATGTGGCCCTTCCCGTGAACCTGCCAGCGGAAGGGATCCTTCTCTTCTCTGTCTGAACTGAACTGATTTAAGCGGAAGGTCTTTTCTAAGCGCAGCAGCTTCTGTTTGTCTCTTCTTTGATCTTCTGCCCGGTTCACCTTGATTTTAAGCAAAGGCCACGAAACCTTACCAATCACCTGTTTCCACTCTGCAGCGAGTAAAGCAAGGCGCCACCCACGCAGCGTGGAAATAACAACTTTGGCAGGGGCCGTAGTGATTACCTCACCGAACAAAATTTCCCCCGTTTTACAGATGGGGAAACTGAGGCAAAGAGCAGTCAGGCCAGTAACAAGCTTCCCTTATTAAGGTTCAAGGAACCAGTTTCAGGCCGCGTGGTTTGAATCCTGCCACCACGGTGGTGACTTCTGACACCTTGAAAACTCTACTGAATAAACTTCCCGTGAGAGCTCATCTCCCAAAGCGTTCGCAGCTCGAGGGCTAAGAAGGGAGACTTCTGAGGCGATAGCCGTCTCTGAGTTTTGCCTAACAGCATGTCCCTTACACGATGTGTGCCGGCTCGAAGATGGTTTACAAGCTTTAACGAATTTAATCTAATTTAAATGAAGAGACTTGGGGGGTGCTGACCCAGACTGAAAGCCGGAGTGGGCTTTTCAGGCATTTGTTGACACACTTTGTACATTCCGCCTTTCTCTAACAAGGAACCGGGGATGTCTGAGGTCCCTACCCACCTGCACTCCCTCTGATCTTCCTTGGGAATGAGGTTCGAGGCATAGCACCATTTTATATCCTCTGCCTTCAACGTTGTACACAGAAAACATTCAAGGGATATGTGTAAAACAAGTGCTTACAGGCATTTTGTGTGTATGTGGCGGGGGCAGGGATTGCGATTCTGTTAAAGCGGAATGTGAGCAGGACATTTGTCCCACCTTTAAATACACACCAAACAACGATGTTAAATGCACCCAAGCCCCTTGTGGTGTTTCAGCGTAAGAGGGAACTGTGGGGCCATTGGGCCTCTGCCCTGACCTTTTTTGAACCCAAAGGTTCTGTTTTTCTCTTTACTGGAGGGAAGGAAAGAGGACGGCATTAAAAAGACAAAAGCAAAGCCTCTTGGTTCTCCCTTTACGGTATCTCCAGAATCAAATTGCTCCTCATCATTCTATGCCACTTTCACCAGGGAGAGAGTATGCTTGGTGGTTATGGGGTGTTTGTAAATAACATTTAAAAATAATAAAAAGGCAAATGGTTGAAGCAGAAGAAGTCATTAGAAAAATAAGAATAAACAGTACAAGAAAACAGGGTTGTTCAAGAATTCATTGAAATTATGGTCCTGGCATTATTTAGACGTTATATACAAACACACACACCTGTGTGTACAATATATATAATATGTAATCTTTTGACTTACAGGTATAGATATATAGATAGATTTATATAATTATTTGAATTCTCTGAATCTGTTTCTCCATTAAATAAATGAATAAATCACTTCTCACTGCTTCCACTGAAGCCCAAGCCACCTAACTTGTGCCTATGTTTTCCACTTTGCCCATTATAATCTTTTCTCAACCCAGCAGCCAACAGAATCCTACAAAAGGCTAAGTCTGACGATGCCACTCCTCTGCTACAAAGATTCCACCCTGTCTCCTCTCACGCAGCAGAGAAGCCAAAGTTCCTTGATGGCCTTGAACGCCTGGCATGATTTGGTTCACTATGACCTCTCTGACCTTATCTGCTGTCATGCCTTTTGCTGCTCAGTCTCTTCCAGCCACCCCGGCTTCTTTGCTGTTCCAAGAACACTCCAGGAACAGTCCTACCTCTCGGCATTTGCCCTTGCTCTTCCCTCTTCCTGGAACTCTTCTCAGATATTTACTTGGCTCAAACCCTCGCTTCATTTGCTCAAAATATCACTTCCACTGGGACTTCCTTGGCCACTGCTCCTATGCCCTTCCCTTGCTTGTTTTTTCTCACAGCACCTGTCACCTTTTCCCAACAACTGTTTATTGAACACCTGCTATGTACAAGGCACTGTTTCAGGTGCTTAAGCTACCCCAATGAAACAAATCAGAAACATATCACTTTCATAATTACTACTGTTGGTAGAAGAGACAGGTAATATACCATATATGCAATAAAATCATTTCTAATAATGGAAATTAGTACAATGATGTTTGAGATTTGTCTGCTAAAAGTAGTGGACAGCACTCCAGAAATCCTTTCTGAAGGACTACTTCAGAATTTGCATCAAAAGTCCCAAAAGTACTCTTTAACCCAGAAGAGCTGCTGTTATGAATTTTTCCTCCAACCTAGGACATGTACAAATATTAAGCTGCTACAGGAATGTATAACACAGCTCTCTTTATAATAATAATTATTAGTAACCTCATAATGTGTAATCAGTAAGGGACTGGTTATACAAACTATGTTACTCCAGAACAATAGACTGTGGGGCCATTAAAAATTATACTGTATTAGAAAAATCACAAAGGAAAAGGTTGCTAAAGCTGCTACATAAAAGTTACAAACTTCCATTTGCCCCAAAGCATCCCATAGCTAAACAAAAATATAGCAGTGTCAAAATACAGCAAACTGGAAAACTTTGTTACACATATGACATGCAGTAATTGTGTTCAACTTTTTAACCAGTCTCTCTTTTACTTTTGTTGGTGATTGGCAAAGGGGAGGAGGCGTATTAACGTTAGCTGCCTCCATCTCTGCGAGATCTAGTGTTCCAGAACTCAAGCTTATTGATGATCTCCTGCCAAAGACCAACAGGGACACACCTGCAGCTGAACAAAGTTGGATTTATTGGCTTGTTGCAGAAGGAGACAAAACACCATGGGAACTGTGAGGGACTTAGTAATTTTATGATTGGTGTCCTATTAATTTTTATTTAGGGCAGAGCTATAGCTGCAACTGGTAATGAAGAAGCAGCGACTCATAGTAACAAGGAAGGAGGGGATGGCTGGTCATTTTTGTGATTTGGACAATGCTCTTGTTTTTGTCCGTGCTCAGACATGGTAGGGATTGTTCTTGCTTTTTTCCTGCTTCATTATGGTTACAGAAGGCCCTTTCTGTTGTTCTTGTTCGGGGAAATTGCTTATATTCAACGGAACACCATGGCTTAGCTGTGAATGCCAGGCCAGCTCCTAGCAACCTCAAGGCCCAGCTTTTGATGCCAGGTCAGTACGTAATTTATAATTACATAATATGAAATTATGAAAACTGGCTTTAATATGAAAATTGGTCGACATTCAGCTGGCACACACGATGCTTGAGTAATAGATGCTTATCGTTATATGCCTTTAAGATATCATGGCTCTTTGCTATGAAACAATAACTGACCGAAACATCTAATCTTTGCTCCATCCAAGTTGTAACAAAAATCCTTCGATTTTTGAACCCATCTGTATTAGTCAGCCAAAGGGGTGCTAATGCAAAATACCAGAAATGGGTTGGTCTTTATAAAAGGTATTTATTTGGGGTAGAAGTCCACAGTTACCAGGCCATAAAGCATAAGTGTCTTCCCTCACCAAAGTCCATTGCCACGTGTTAGAGCAAGACAGCTGTCGACATTTGCCAGGCTTCAGGCTCCTTGGGTTCCTCTCTTCCCGGGGCTGCATTTCTCTCTGGGCTTAGCTCCTCTGTTTCCTCCACAAGGTCAGCTGTAGACTATCAGGCGAACAGCTCACTTCTCTTCTCCTGGGGCCTTCTCTCCAACATCAAAACTACTTCCACTGTCCTTTGCTGTGCCTTTTATATTTGATTCCCACCCCACCAAGGGGTGGGGCTCAACGCCCTACTGACATGGCCCAATCAAAGCCCCTATTATAAGTTAATCATGCCCAGATGAACAGATCAGTTTACAAGCATAATTTAATATAGATTTTTGGAATTCATAATTACATCAAACTGCCAAACTGCAACACCATCTGTTTTAGTTTCCTAGGCTGCTCAAACAAATACCATGCAATGGGCCAGCTTGAACAATGAGACTTTATTCGTTCATGGTTTTGAGGCTAAGAGAAAGTCCCAATCAAGGCACCATCAAGGCCATGCTTTCTTCCTGAAGACGGGTGTTCTGGGGTTGGCTGCTGGTGATCCTTGGTCCTGGGCTCCTCTGTCACATGGCAATGCACATGGCCACCTCTCCTTTCTTTTGAGTTCCATTGAATTTCAGCTTCTTACTTCCTGTGGCTTTCTCTCTCTGTCTGAATTTCATTCTCTTACAAAGGACTCCAATAATAGGATTAAGACTCATCCTGACTGAGGTGGGTCACACTTTAACTGAAGAAACCTCCTTATGATTGGGTTCACACACATGGGAATGGATTAAGTTGTTCATCCTCTGACACAGGTCAGGGAGGGAGAAAGAAGCTTTTGCATGTTTTGGGGGGAAACACGAAAAATGTGGGCAACATAAATATTTTTTTCTATTCTTTGGGTGTTTCTTAACGATAACTTTACTCACCTTAAAATGTCCTTATTTTGAGAATATATCCTTTCTCTGGTTTATAAAGGGTTGCTTAGAGTAAATGGTGGGGAGCTGGGGGAAGACGTAAACGGAGTATCTTTGCACAACTTTATGAAATTGACATTTTTTTTTTAGTTCCAGAAGTCTTAAAATCTGGAACCAACCATCAAGCTCCAACTTTTCTATACAATTTGGAGCCTACAGATGACTAGAGGAAACCAGACACAGGTTGGAGACCTAAGAAGGCGGCTTGGGAAAGGAAGATATTTGCTTTGACCTCACGCAAACACCTACCACTCTCACACTGATTCGAACACACAAATTTTTGATTTGTAGTCAGGCACAATAAAATTGCATCGAGACATCACACAACTAGAAACCTTTTTTTTTTTCTTTATCCTAAATTATTATTAAATTATTTAGGCACACAAAATGTGTTTTTACATATTTTTGCACGACTATCTTCTCTGACTTCCTGTTTACACACCAGTTCTGGAAACAGTTGGGCTTTTTTAAATGACCTTAATATTTCTGCTCTGTAATTTTAGAAAATTAGAAAAATTACAAATTCGAAATCCACCCAGTTATCGGATGGCCTTATTTCAGATTGGACTAAGCCTTCAGTCATGACACTGGTTCTCCCAAGGCCTTAAAAACAGTCATTTTCTCTTCAAAGAAGAGAAGGAAGAAAAAGTGAGTAATGGTTTCCTAATAACAGTTAACAGGTGTGTTTCAGCCGCCTAACTCCAAATGACACATAATAGCGTATTTTGCAGGACCGGGAAGTAAAAGCCAACCACGAAGGGATTCGAACCCTCAATCTTCTGATCCGAAGTCAGACGCCTTATCCGTTAGGCCACGTGGTCCCCGCGGTCACAGGTCCCCGCAACACTTGAAAAGTAGGAAGAGCTTTCTGCTGTCCTGAGTGTTTCATGCAATCACGCAGTGACAAGGAGACAGTGGCGCCTACGATTTTCGTCACCGGGAAAATGGAAGCTCTAGAATATGTGAGTTATTTGAGGCCACGGAGTCAGGCATTATGAAGTATTGGAATGAACAATCATTTAGATCTTAGAGTCCACGGCAACTGCATGGAGAGAAGAGTCGTTAGCTCTACGGTTCCCACGGTTGAAAATAAGTGGAGTTTATGGGACTTAAAAGATTCCAAAAATATTGCGTTATCTCTGCATTGAGGCGTATTTAAACATAAATTGACTTAGGGTTTCTTCCCTATTCATGCTCACTCACAGGCTCTAAGTACTTGGGGTGCCTGCCTGGGCCGTTGTCAAGGAAACCGCGTCTGGACGGTCTTACCACCAGGCAGCGCCTGCCCAAGTCTCATAGTCCTGCATGATTTCTACAGGTTCCAGGCATGACAATTTCCCCTTCCCACGCTCTTCTGGTACTTTCTCTGTTATAATGTGACATCAAATCGGTTTTCACAGTTTGTCCCTAATCTGTTTGAAAGGGAAGAGAAATCTTTTCTAGGGTTTCTCAGGAATTCAGGTAGGCCCAGGGCCATTAGTATAGCTCGAGGCTCCCATATATTAAGAAATGATGAAACACTGAAATAAGATTACCAAAAACAACAACAACAACATGACTATTTACAATTTTTACATTTACTAGATAAGTTTTTCAACACAAAAACGTGTTGCAACAAAACTGTTCTATGGACAGGGTATTTTCAGGATTTCCAGTGTTCTGTAGAATGCTCGGCCTGTAACAGGATACAGATTTAAAGTTAGGATACTTTGGGTGGCTGCTTTCAAGGCTGCCAGTGAATCTCTGTGACCTCATATACCTTGTTTGAAGGTAATGTTAGTAGCCTACATGTAAGGCAGTTCCTTCATTTTCTTAAATCTCAAACCTGGAAGCCATGGCTCTCCTGGCTCATTTGTGATAGGTCTTGGCTTTGTTGTTGTTGTTATTTCTTAATCATTTCGAACTTACAGAACAGTTGCAAAAGTAATATAAACCCTATACAGAGAATTCCAACATACCCTCACCATACCTAGATACCCAGATCCACCAATTTTAACATTTTGCCACATTTGCCATATCATTCTATCTATCATCAATTTACCTATCTATCTTCTAAACATTTGAGAGCAGGTTGCATACTTCACACTCCTTGAACACAATACTTCCACGTACATTTCCTATGAACAAAGATATTCACTTATATAATCACCTTAAGTAAAGTTACCAAGTTCAAGAAATTTAACATTGATATAAGGCTTACATTCTACACATTATTCCAATTTATTCTTATGTCCCAATAATACCTTTTTGAGCCTTTTCTCCATTCTTAGATCTCATCCAGTATCATGTATTGCATTTAATTGCCATTATCTCCCTAATTTCTCTTTCCCTTCCTCCCTCCCTCTTTCCTTCTTTCTTCCTTTCTTTCATTGTGGAAACATATATACAACATAAATCTTCCCATCCACCCCTCTCAAGCACACCATTCAGGGAGAGTTATCCCATTCACAATGTTGCAGTATTCTCACCACCAACCATTAATACAAGTTTCCCTTCCTTCCAAACAGAATCCCTACATTCATTTTGCATTAGGGCCCCATTCATTGTCTGTGCACCCCATCCCTGGTAACCTGCACTTTAATTTCTGCCTCTTTGAGTTTGCATATTCTCTGCTATTTTCTTTGTGGTTATCATAGGATTTAAATTTAACATCCTAAATCCATAACAATCTCATTTGCTTTGATACCAATGTAACTTCAATAGCATAACCAAACTATGCTTCTTTATACCCATCTGTTCCCCTCTTTATTTAGTTCTTGTCACAAATTACATATTTATAAATTTATCCTACATTTAATGCTTTTGTGACAACTGAAAGCTCCAGGCCAACACATAGGGGCCTCCCAGATCCTTTCATTGCATGCCTCTGGTCTTGGGCATGCTGTGTGGCCCTAGGTATTCCCCTGTTTACACAGATACAATGTTCCTCACCCGTCCTGGCACTGCTCTGTATGTCTTACAGCCAGCAATCCCTTGCCCCAGGCAGCACGGCTTGACTGCTCTCCAGTAGTGTTCTGTAGGAGAGCTCCTTGAGCTGTCTTCTACACGCAGGGCAAGTTCTGGAAGAGTGAGTCCCTCAGGCCACCTCCAGACAGATTGAGCCAGGCACACATGCTCCCCCTTTGTGCAGGAGGGTTACTCTGCTCCCTCCCAAACTGGGAACAGGGATCCGCATTGGCAGTGTGCCCCAGCCTGTGAGGGGTGGGGGAGGGGCCAGGCAGGGGGCCAAGAGAGCCCGCTAAGGCTTTTAAGTGGACTTTTTCTTCATTTGGAGCTCCTCCTGGTATACTCTCCTTTAACTGTTTTTGGGAACTTTTAGAAAAATATTTCCACCAGGTCTTGCTGGTTGCTCAAAGCCTGGGTAGGGGACGGGGCCCTGACGTGTCTTCCTTCTCCATCTTGGCCGCCCGGAGCTATCTTGGCTTTTCTTGACTAGTGAATTAGCAGCTTCCAGAGCACAGAAATGGGGCCTTTTAAAGACTTTCTTTCTCTGTTCATAGAATAACATGTAGCAAATACTATGAGCTAAATAAGACTGTGCTGAATTTCTCATACATACATTTAATTCTGCAAGCAGCTTCAGTGTGGGGATTATTTCACAAGATTGAGAGGCTACTGTGATACTCAGGTGAGGGATGATGGTGGCTAACCCAGGGTAGTGGTGGTGAAAGTGGTGAGAAGTGGTTGAATTCTGGGTATGGTTTGAAGGATTTGCTGATTGAATTTTGGGTGCAAGAGAAATAGGAAAGTCATACACATGTCCAAGGTTTTTGTCTGAACAACAAAATTTTTTCATTTATTGAGAGAGGAGAAAACTTCGGGAGGAACATTTTGGGGGCATGGAGTTGGGCTGTTAAGATCAGGAGTTCCATTTGGACATATCAAGGTCAAGTTGTGATTAAACATCCAAGTGTAGACAACCAGTATGGAGTGTTTGGATTATAGAAGAGTGTATATTCTCCCGAAACATCCCCTCTCTGATCTTAGACGTGACTTGCTGGAAAATAAACCAATCAACGACCTGATCACAAACATGAAAACTCTAAAGATTTTTTTCTAACAGATACTGTGATCATATTATTCCTTTGCTCAAAATCGGTCAGTGGTTACTCACTCTCCATGGGAAGATAAAATTGAAATCTATTTGCATTCGGTACTCATGCTCTTATGACCTGCCCTTTCTCTGTTATGAGACAACTCCAGTTACTTTTCTTTTCTTTCCAGATCCGCCTTCCCCATAACCTCCCTTACCCCCACACTCGAGCACACTGAATTATTTAGAGTCTTCTAGAATTCCCTAGCCATCACACCTCCTTTATTTATTTCTTCTACCTAAAATGCTCTTCTTATTCACCTGGCAAGTTCTTGTTAATTTGAGTTTTGGCTCAAAACCTGTCACCTTTCATTAATCCCCTGTTAAAACTTCGGTTATTGCTGAGGAGAAGTTAACGCACCAGATCTGTTTCACTGAGTTCTCGCCTTGCTCTGTAGCCATGGTGATGACCCTTGGTCAAACTCTGAGAACTAAAGTACTGGAATGTTAACATAGTTACTGGGTAATGACATGTTGTACACCTGAAGCACTGAATCAAGCTGAACCAGGATGTCACCATGTGTAAAGTAAACGTGAAGATTTCTGATGTGCAACTGGTGTCTGGCTTGGGAGTGAGGCTGGCAAGTCTGAACTCAGTAAGGCATGCCCTAAGCTGGAAACTCCCGTAAATGTGATGCCAAAGTCCTTGGTTCTCATCTTCCAGGCGAAGCTGGCTGCCTGGGAATTCCAGCAGGAACTTCCATATTTTGAGTTCAAATTCCTCTTCTGACCTCAGAAATCTGCTTTTAAGAACTCCAACTGATTGGATGAGGAGGCTCCCCAGATTGCTTACAGCAACCTCCTTTATTGATTGTAGATGCAATCCGCTGATTATAGCTGCAAATTTCATTTCAAAATACCCTCACATTAACAAGCAGGCCACACATTAAGAAGCAGGCCAGTGCTTGATGAAAAACCTGGATTCAATAACCTAGCCAGGTTGACATGTGAACCAAACCATCACGGGGTCCAGCCCAAGGCTGTTCACAGGGCAGGTATGGAACCAGCTCACTTTAAGAACTTGGGACTCTGAGACTCAAGGAGCCTGTGCTGGGTGAGCGCATCTCCCAGACATCCCTGCAGGTCACAGCTGCAGAGAAAGATGCATCTCTGTCATTCCCAAACATGGAGGACAAGAAAGCCGTCGCTAGTCTTTGCCTGTGTATGGCTTTTTCTCACTGCTCCTGCACTGTATTGTTTGCTGTAATAAATCTTAACTGTGTGTACGTTGAACCATTTAAGTCCTTCCAGTAAATCACCAAAAAAGTGGGTGGTTGGTTGTGGGGCTCCTGGGGCCAGCTATCATTTCCCCTTGTTCCCGCTGCTCTAAGTGTATAATCATTTTAAAGAAATATCTTATACGTATTTTCTTGTTTCAAAGCACGTCTGGACTGTGTGCTACTTAAAACTGGTTTTTTTTTTCTCTAGTGCCTAGCCTAGTGTCTGGTACATAATACTCAGCAAATATTTGAACAAGGAATCCTTTCAGAGAGAGAGAAATATAAACCATTCAACACATATGCTTTACAAACAGCGCAGAGAATCCCTCTGTCAGAGAATGCGAAGGAGGGTAGAGGGCACCTGTGCCAGCAGCTGCCGCAGAAGCGGCTTTATCAGGTGGGAGCTCAATGTGGCCTCTAAAACTCGGTACTCATCCTCAAACTGCCACTTGTTTACTCCCAAAATAAAGACTCGTAGTTGCAAAGTTTCTGGGCGGGGAGAGTTAAATGAATTCTATTGCTTTAACCACTTGGCCAAAATTAGCACTTAGCCACAACTGTCTAACAAGTAGTGCTTCTGGAAACATGTACAGAAGGAAATAGAATTCCAGACCCCAGCTCCCAACCCTGGCACTCAACTTGTTTCAGCATTTTCCCAGCCTCATACGGCAACGAAGAACTGGCATGATAACTAGTTGGCAACAGTCACCTTGGCAAACAGAAGAAATCCGGTTATTGTGAGAGGACATATTAGTTAATGAGAACTGTGTGCCCGTGAGAGATGTTCTGTGTACTTGAATAGACCTTTGATACTTTCACGTTACATTGAGGAAATCATGTCAATTCCAAATATATTTCTTTTACATCTGGCTCTATTCTATTTTTCAATGTTATAGGCAAAGAGAAAAACTACTAGCAGAGGATGGTTTCGATCCATCGACCTCTGGGTTATGGGCCCAGCACGCTTCCGCTGCGCCACTCTGCTACTTGTACTAAAACCTTTTAATTCTCTCTAGTGGTGATTCATTCAATAGTATACCTAAGAAAGCCTGAAAGAGATCGCCTGTTTATTTCCATATTTTGGCTAGCACAAATTGCCGATTCTCTTTTGAATGATTTTGCCACTAAAACCAGGAATATAGAAGTAAACATTAACAAACGGGATGGCTGGATATTTACATGAAAATTACATGTTTTAATGCTTAAGAAACAGCAAACAAGCCAGGCTTGGGACCTGGGCCTCCGCGCTGCCGAGAATTCTACCACGGAATCACTACCTACCCATGGAGAAAACCCTTTTGGTCAGATTCTCCTTGGCTTGGCGATGGAGAAGAGCTAAATCCTGCAGTTTATAATTTAGCCCTTTGCCGCAGGGAGAGGGAATGTGGGAGGAATTTTAAACCTGGGAGCAGAGCCGGTCTCTTCGCATCCCAACCGAGTGCTGCAGTTCTGGTCGGTGTCAGCATCGCTCCTAGGACTCCCAAGCGGCTTCTCGCTGAAAAGTGTTCGCTTTACGGTCGGTCTGACCTAGTTGCTGAAAGGGTCTGAGAAACTTCAAGACCTGCAGGGAACACTTCCGGGGAGGGCGGGCTCCGCGGAGCGGGGCGGGGCCTAGAGCCGCCCGTGACGTTACCAGGGCGGGAACCGAGGGGGCGGGGCCAGCAGGTCGGACGCAAGTTCCTGCGCGCGCGTCTTCAGTTCTCAACGAGGTCCGTCCCCTGGCCATATAAGAGAATTTGCGCGGAGCAGGGCTTTACTTTCGGAAGGTTAGTCCACTCGTACTTGCTATCATGTCTGGTCGCGGCAAAGGCGGGAAGGGCCTAGGCAAGGGCGGCGCCAAGCGCCACCGCAAGGTGCTGCGCGACAACATCCAGGGCATCACCAAGCCCGCCATCCGGCGCCTGGCCCGGCGCGGCGGCGTCAAGCGCATCTCCGGCCTCATCTACGAGGAGACCCGCGGGGTGCTCAAGGTCTTCCTGGAGAACGTGATCCGCGACGCCGTCACCT
>JAQZBX010022831.1:0-31276 GCA_029593785.1 Cabassous unicinctus | reverse complement strand
AAAAAAACAACAACAAAATTTAAAGAATTATGAAACAAGAACAGAGACTCAGAAAAATGCGGGAAACATAACACTAAAAAAATATGATATACAATCAAAGTGGTGCTTAGGGAGAAGTTTTTAGCTCTAAATGCAGATGTTTAAAATAAAGCAAGAAGTAAAGTAATATTAATAATAACATAATCTTCCACTGTAAGAAACTGAAGACAGTATAGCATTCTAAACTTAAACCAAGCATGGGAAAGGAAAGAATTTAAAAATGGACCAGAAATAAATTAGACAACAGGAAAAATAGAGAAAAAATAGTGAAACAAAATGACAGTTTCATTCCCAGAACAATGACTGTTCTTTGAAAAGATCAGTCAGCAAAATAGAAAAAAATCAATAGGTAGACTGGCGAAAAAACAGAGAAGACTCAAATTACTAAAATCAGGAATGAGAAGAATCACCACCAATAATCTCTCAGAAATAAAGAGAAATTTAATGAATGCCATGAACAAATAATGCCAACAATTTATATAACTTAAATGAATAACATAAGCTACCCAACTGACTTAAGAAAAAATATAATATCTGTGTATATTTATAACAGCTAAAGAGATTGAATTATTAATCAAAAACTTCCCACAAAATCCAAGGCCCTTTTGACTAAATTGTTGAATACTTCTAAAATTTTAAAGAGTATCAATTTTTCATAAACCATTCCAATAAAAGCATCATAGAAAACACTTCCCAGTTAATTCTATGAAGCCAGTACTACACTGATACCAAAACTAGGCAAACATATCACAAAAAAACAATACAGACCATTTTCTCTTACAAAAACATGCAAAATCCTCAACAAACCTTTAGCAATCCAAACCCAGTAATATATTAATAAGATTATGCACCATGACCAGGTGTCATTGATGTAAAAATGCAAGGTTAGGTTAACATGCATAAATCAAGTACTGTAACACACCATGTTAACAGAATAAAGGACAAAACCCCTTCATCATTTCAATAGATTCTGAAAAATCAATTTTCACAAATAACCTTTAATGATAAAAATCATCATAAAAGTGAGAATAAAAGGGAATTCAATGAAAAATACATCAATTTAAAATCTACAAATGGAATCATACATAATGGCAAAAGTCTGAATGCATTCTCCTTAAAATCAGGAATAAGGCAAGTATCTCTTCTAGCCACTTCTAGTGAACATGGCAGTTGAGGTTGTAAATGGGGAGATAGGCAAGAGAAAAATATAAAATGCTTGTATATTCAAAAAGAAGAATTAGTTGTATCTATTCTTAAATATGATGTTCTCTTATAAAGATTAAATCTAAAGAATCAATAAAAGTACTATTGGAATAAATGAGTTCAACATATATATATTCACATCTTCAATATAAAAATTTCAATTGAATTTTTACATATTTACAATTAAAAATCTGAAATAGAAATAAAGAATTCAAAATGAAAAATAATTATGAAATAAATCATAAATTTAACAGAACTACAAGATTTGTAACTAAAAACTGCAGAACACTATAGAAAGAATCTAATATCTCGATAAATGGAAAGACACCCAGTGTCCATGGATAGAAAACTTGTTGTTAAGATAGCAATACTCTGCAAATTTTATCTACAGATTCATCATATTCAATCCCCATCATCAACATCTCAGATTGAAGTTTAAAACACTAAACTGAAACTAAAATTCATGTCAAAATGAAAGGGACCCAAAATAGCCTAAGGAATCACGACAAACAAGTAAAGTTGAAGGACTAATATTGTGCCATTTCGAAACATACTAAAATGCTAAGGAATCAGGATATTGTGGTATTAGCATAAACATACACATACAAATCAATGAAATAGTGTTATTATATTAATAGATAATTGATTTTAGACAAGAGTTCCAATACAATTCAATGAGGGAAAGAATCATTTTCTTATTCTGTTCTGGACAATAAGCTATCCTCTTTCCTCAAAATTTTGTTAACAAAGAGATCGACCCAAAGTGGATCATAAACTTCAATATAAGAGCTATATCACAAAATAGTATGAATAAATCATAAGAATAAATATTAACTTGGTTTAGGTAATGGCACAAAGGTAATTCTTCAGAGAATGGGTAGACTTTACAACAAATGCAAAAAAAATGTATATTCTGCCATGCTGAGACCCCGTCACAATCTTTGTTATTTCCTCAAAACTCAGTTTAAAAATTCCACCAAGAGTTCCCAGGGGCCTAAGAGAGAAGCCTGTTTTCCTTGGTTTTCTTTGTTTTTTGTTTTTTACCTTTTTGTTCTTGATTTCCCTTTTTTCCTTTTGATTACTTTTTCTCCTTAGTTCTTTATTTCTTTTGTTTCATCTTTCCCTCTTCTACTGCTTTTCTTTCATTCCACATTCTCTTGTTTTGTCCTCATTTTTTTTCTTCCTCCTTTCATCTTTCCAGGCTTGTATTTTTTTACTATTTTTTTCTTGTTTAATCTTTGAATTCCATCAGTTTTATTTTTATTCCTTTTATATTTTTAAGATCATTCACTTTTATTACTTATTTTTTTCCTGGCTCTTTTATATTTCCATTTTTATTTTTTTATTGCTATCTCTTTCATTTTATATGGTCTTAATTTTTTTCAAAGGAACACAGACAACTACAAGGATATATAATAAATGTAAGAGAGTGTCAAAGAGGAATCTAACACATAACAAAACAAAATGAAACCCAAGTAGAATAAGAAGCTTACCATATGATTAAGCCCATCAAGATAAACATATGCCTAGACACCAACAAAAAATTAGAAGCCATACTAAGAAGCAGGATGACAAGGCCCAGTCTAATGAATAAATAAAAAAACAGGAAGAGATACAGAAAATGGAAAAACTAATCAAGAACGTGCCAACAAATATGAACCAAGATAATCTAGTGAAGGAAGAGGTAAAAGATAATTGTGTCCTGGGAAGCTCTGCCACATTATCTAATGGAACAGCAGGAATCCCCTGACTACAGGGGCAGTGATGAGTGAAGGAGGCTTGTCTATTAATGGGCCCTTGATATTGAGGACTGTACTTATGGACCTTTACTTTTGAAATTGAAACCTACACTAGTATTATAAAGTGCCTAAGAGTTACCTCCTGAGATCCTCCTTGTTGCTCAAATGTGGCCTCTCTGTAACCAAAATGCAGCATATAAATACATTCCTTCCTGAGCATTGGACATGACTGCCAGGAGTGAGGCTCCCTGGTATTGAAGGATTACTATCAAGCACCAACTAACAATGCAACTGGATGATGATGGACAATGACCATCCAAAGTAACAAAGAGAGTCTGCAACTGCAAGCAAGCTAGTCTTATCCATCTGCCCCATGGGATTTAAGACCCTTATCAATTAAGAGTGGAATGGGCATCACCATCCTATAATACTCAGGATTGTGGAATGCATGATTGTCCAGAGTAGACTTTCTCATATTCTACTATAGATTTATTGTGATTTTAGCAATGGAAAAATTATATAATTGATGTAGAGGGAGTGGCAACTGGAGGTTCTGAGGGCAGGAAGAGGGAAAAACAGGTATAATATGGGGGCATTTTTGGGACATGGGATTTGTTCTGAATGAGATTGCAATGACAGATACTATCAATTTTATATCTTGCCATATCTTACAAAAATGTATGGGAGAGTGTGTAAACTACAAAGCAAAATATAATCCATGCTTAGTGGTAATACTCCAGAATATGTTTATTAATTGTAATAAATGAATCACACCAATGAAGAATGTTGTTAATGTGGGAGGTGTAGGAAGTGGGCATATGGGAATTCCCTATATTTCTTATGTCACTTTTAGGTAATCTAAGTATTTCTTTAAAAAAAAAAAAATATATATATATATATATATATTTAAAAATGGATAGTAGGAAAACACTAGGGGGACATACTAACAAAATCAGATACATAAAATATACAAATATTATGGTAAAGAGTGGCACAATGCAAGAAATCAAAAATATTCTGGAAGCACATAACAGGAGATTTGAACAGGTGATGTTGCAGATAGTACCTCTAAAATTAGACAAATAGTAAAACAGATCAATTAAATGATAGAAAAATTTCTGCAGGGTCTCAGGGAATTTAATGACCATAGAAAGTGCATAAACAAAATCATTATGGGCATCCCAGAGGGAGAAGAGGATTGAAGAGGAGAGTAATGGGGCAGAATGAGTGTTGGAGGAAATAATGGCTGAAAATTTCTCAACTCCTTGAGGGATATGAATGTACATGTCCAGAAAGCTCAGCACACACCAAACATTATTAATCCTAAAAGGCCTACACTGAAACATATACTTATTAAATTGTCATATGCTTAATGCAAAGAAAGAATACTGAAAGCAGCAAGGGAAAAGAGATTCATCACATAAAAGGGGACCTCCATATGAATAAGCACTGATTTCTCATCTGAAACCATGGAGGGAAGAAGGCAGTGGTATAACTTCATTAAAGTGTGAAAAAAAGTGCCAGGCAAGAATTCTGTATCCAGAAATGAGAGAAGGGTCACAACTGTGGAGGGGAAGATCACTGGTGCAGGGTGTCAGTGATGGGGGAATGAATGGGGAGAAGTTCACCTTTGTCATGTAGCTAAGGCATAATAATATGTTCAAGTGTTCATGGGCTGTGGTCTCAGCAGGATGAGATCCACAGAATAACTGTAAGAATACTGAATTACCACCATGGGGAATTCTGCTACACTCTTTAAACTGATGGCAAGAAAACCCCAGGTACCAGGGCAGTGCCTAGTGAAGGAAGACAGACCATTGCACCCGGCCCTTGATATTGGTGATTGTAGTTATGAACCTTTCCTTTTGAATTTGAAATTCAGTCTATTGTTATGTATTGCCTGAGTTACCTCCTGAATGCCTCCTTGTTCCTCAAATAAGGCCTTTCTCTAAGCCAAACTCAGCATATAAACACACTATGTTCTTCCCAGCATGTGACATGAATCCCAGGGATGAGCCTCCCTAGCACTGAGGGATTATTACCAAGTGCCAACTAGCAATAAATCTGGAATAAAGACCTTGATCAAAAGGGGGAAAAAGTAAAGAGAAATGAATTATATGCCTAAGAGTCTTCAAAGTGAGATGGGATGTCATTCCAGAGGTTAAGCTTTTGCACAACTCAGCAGGATCTCATTGAATGCCAAAGTAAGTATAACCTCAAATAGAATGGCTCCTGAGGACTCTAGAGACACCCTGACACTATAAGCAGGGCAGACAAGCTCAGGAAGTCAGCACCATGCCATTGGGCCTTACTTTGAAATTTATGCTAACCAGTGTAGCAGAGTTAAACTCATTTATATTTGCCCTATATATGACTTTTCTGCTTCTTTTATTTGAACTTATAATTATCACTATACTTGTTAAATATATGTCTCAGAGTCTTAAATCTTTCATCCACCAATATGCCAGTTGAGCACTGAATCTAAGCAGAGTTGCAACACCTACTTTGCACTTCATTGAATTCACCGAGGAAAAGTAACAAGGAGACTATGATGGAAATCGGGTATCCCAAGGAATACAGAATATCTGCAACTGCAAGCAAGAAAGTTCCATTCATCTGCTGCATGGAATCTAAGACTCCTCTAAATTAGGAGCAGAATAGGCATCACCATCCCCCAAATCCTCAAGATTGGGGAATTGACAATGCACTAAAGTAGACTTATTCTATTATAGACATTATTATTCTAACAATGGAAGAACTTTTATCATTAATATAAAGGCAGTGGCCATGAAAGATTCTGAGGTGGGGGAGAGGGAAGAATAGGTGCAATATGGGGACATTTTGGGGACATTAGAATTGTCTTGAGTAATATTACAATGATAGATACAGGCCAATATATATTTTGTCCTAACTTTCCAAATTCTGTGGGACAGATTGTAAAGTATAATGTAAACTATAGTCCATGGTTAGGAGTAATGCTTCAATAGGTATTCGTCAATTGTCACAAATGTACCACCCTAATGAAGCATGTTGTTAATGTAAGGAAGTGTGGGAGAGTGTGGGCATGAGGCATATGACAATCCACTAAATTATTTATGTAATGTTGGTGTAATCTAAATTTTCTTTAAAAATAAAAAAAAATAGTGAATGAAAGAAAATGTGAGCGGAAATTCAAAACACTAACAGATAAACAAAAATTAAGAGAACTTGCCAACAAGAAACCTGCCATTCATGGAATATTAAAAGGTCTGCAGGTTGAAATGAAAAAGAGGAGAGAAGGTTGAAGGAGAGTGTATAAAGGAAGATTGTTTGTATGAATAACTAAAAATATAAAAAGAAATAAAACAAAACATTACATATATAACCTTAAAGATAAAATGGATAATGTAGGTACTGCCTTGAAAGAAATGACATAGAATGTTAATGGAAAAATCTCTACAATCAAAAGACACAGAGTGACAGAATGAATAAAGAAATATGACCCATCTATATGCTGTCTACAAGAAACTCACCTTAGGATGCAAGGAAGTTGCTAGTGAGTGGTCAGAAAACATTTTTAATGCAAATAGTAGCCAAAAGAGAAAAAAAAAAAAGGTGCAGTAGCTATATTAATATCAGACAAAATAAACTTCAAGTTCAAAACTATTGTAACAAAGAAGGAAACTATCTATGAATAAAAGGGGTAATCTATCAAGAAAGAAATACAATCATAAACATTTATGCACTTAACCAGGGTGCCCCAAAATACATGAGGCAAACATTGGAAAAACGAAGTGGAGAAATACATGTCTCTACATTTATATTGGAAGACTTTAATACATTATCACCATTAGACAGAATATCTTGACAGAAGGCGAATAAAGAAATAGAGACTTGGAATAATATGTTAGAGGATCTAGATCTAATAGATATATACAGAACATTACACTCAAACACATCAGTATACACATTCTTCTCAAGCACACATTGATCATTCTCCAGAATAGACCACATGTTCATAACAAAGCAAGTCTCAATGAATTCAGAGAGATTGAAATTATACAAAGAATTTCTCTGACTACAATGGAATGAAACCAGAAATTAATCAGGGTCAGAAAACCAGAATAGGCAAAAAGATATGGAAGTTAAATAACATACTCTTAGACAATCAGTGGGTAAATGAGTAATTGCAAAAGAAATCAGTAATCAACTTTCAATGAAAGGAAATGAGACTAAAACATCAAAATGTATCATTTGCAGCAAATGAAACAATGAAAGGGAAACGCATAGCCAAAAATTCTTATGATAAAAAGGAGCTATTACCAAAGATCTAAGTGCACACCTGGATTAAATACAAAAAGAACAAACTAATCACGAAGTAAGCAGAACTAAGGAAATAAAGATAAATGCAGAACTAAATGAAATGGAGAATAAAAAAATAATAAAAATTTTTTTTAACAAAAACCAAAAACTGGTACTTTGGGAAGATTAATAAAATTGATAATCCCTTAGTTAGACTAAGAAAAAAGAGAGAAGATGCAAATACATAGTATAAAAATAAGGGAGAGAATATATTTATTGTTCCCACAGAAATAATATCATAAGAGGATACTTTGAAAAATTGTATGCCATCAAGGTGTATAATTTAGATGAAATGGACAAATTTCTAGATACACACAAGTGGCCTACAATGATGAAAAAAATGATGAATACAATACACAAATCTCAAGTACGAATCAAAAACCACTCAACTAAGAAGAGCCGAGGAACAGATGGCTTCACAAGTGAATTCTACCAATCTTTCTGTAAAAATCACACCAATCCTGATTAAACTGTTCCAAAAATAGCAGTGCAGGGACATTGCCTAACTTATACTAGAGTGCCAACATCACCTTAAAACCAAAGCCACATAAAGATGCCACAAGAAAATAAAACCACACACTAATATCTCTCTAATCGACCTGGATGCTAAATTTTTAACAAAGTACTTGGTAATCATATTCAACAACACATCAAACAAAGTATATCTCTCATATTCAAGGAAGATTCATCATATAATCAATCAATGTAATACACCACATTACCAGATTGAAAGAAAAAAATCATAAGAAATCATATTTGGAGAACCAAATAATAACAGAATATGCAATTCCCATTCTGTGGAGTCATGTTACATTCTCAATTAGAGTGGCAAAGAATCTCTACAGTACATGGGCAGTGTAGCAGTTTGGCAGTTTGATATAGTTATGAATTCCAAAAAAAGAAATTGGATTATGCTTGTAAACTGGTCTGTTAATCTGGGCATGATTAAGTTATGATTAGGGCAATGACTGGGCCACATCAGTAGGGTGCTAATTCCCACCCATTGGTGGGTGGTGAATCAAATATAAAAGGCATGACAAAGGACAAACTTGGAGTACTTCTGATCTTGGAGTCTTGAGCTGGAGTTCTGGGAAGAAGAGAGCTTGGTCATGAGGAAGAAGAGAAGGCCCCAGGATAGAGATTAGCCATTCACCTGAGAGTCCACAGATGGCCTTGTGGAGAGAAGGAAAGCCTAGAGAGCCTCATAGTCTACAGCTGACCTTGTGGAAGAAACAAAGGAGCTAAGCCTGGAGAGAAACACAGCCCCGGGATGAGAGGAACCCAAGAAGCCTGAAACCTGGCAAACATCAGCAGCTGTTTTGCTCCAACACATGGCAATGGACTTTAGTGAGGGAAGAAACTTAAGCTTTATGGCCTGGTAACTGTGGACTTCTACTCCAAATAAACACCTTTTATAAAAACCAACTGATTTCTGGTCAGCAACCCTTTGGCTGACTAACACAGAATTTGATACCGAGGAGTGCATAAGTGCTTTTGCAATTACCAAAATGTTGGAATGGTTTTATAAATGGATAAGGGGTATTTTTTAGAGGAATTGTGAGATGCTTAGTAGAGAAAACTTACAGTGCTTTGAAGAGACTGTTGTTAGTAATATGGATGCTAAAGAGACTATGATGCCTTTCGAGTCAATGATGAAACTTATTGGAAACTGGAGGAAAGGTGATCCATGTTTTAAAGTTGCAGAGAACATAGCAAGATTAACTTTTGGTGTTAAATGGAAGATAGAATTTGAAAATGGTGAACCTGAGAATTTAACTGAAGAACTTTCCAAGGTAAACTCAGAGAATGTGGCTTGGCTTCTCCGTGCAGCTTATAGCAAAATACTTAATGGACAAAAAAAACCAAAGACTGAACTCTTGCACACAAAGCAAACAGAAACTGATTCTGGAAATTCCAAGCATCTGGAAATAAAGTTCCCAAATGAAAGTGCCCATTTGAAGACTTAGCTAAACCTGGAACTTGTACATCAAGATTGAAGATGCAGTTATCTCAGAAAGACTTGTGGAAAGTCTTACTGTCTCGTGGCTTGAACCCCTGCTTCATGCATGCTAAACCAACAACCTTTTTGAGAGTGCTATATGAACAAAACCACTGTCAGCTTGGACTAAAAGGAACATGGAAAGGACAGATTAAATAATAAATGGCTTTAAGAAGAAAATCTTGGAAGCTGAGATCTGGAATTAATACATCACCTTGGGCCAAGTGAGGAGCCCCAACCATGTGTGCAGAGAGGTTGAGTTTTCCCCAGCAGTTGAAGAGGGTGGATGTTCCCACCTGATGTTCTGGGAGAGTTTTTCTACCCCAGGCTGGAGGGAGGGTGAAGCATGATCCTCAAGGACTAGGTCGGTTAAAGTCAGCACCTCACAGGTCTGAGAGGGGGGGACCTGTCCCCCATGGATTAGGCTCAGCCACGTGATCAACTCTTTGCTCTGAGAGGGGTGAGCTTGTATGCCAAAGGTTAGGAGGAATGTTGTCTTCACCTCACTGTACTAGGGGTGCTAAGACTCTAACCCAAAGTTCGGGTAAGGTGTGGCAATCACCCCAAGACTTAGAAGGTGAAGTCTAGAGTTTGGTCAACAACTAGGTGCTTGATGAGTTGAGAGTGGAACCAAGAAAATTGCCATTGGGCAAACCTGTGGAAATGGTGACCTTCAATATGGCACCAAGGAGAAGAAACCATCATCCTAAGAATGATTCTCAGACTTGAAATTGAATGGAGGATGCCCTGCAGGTTTACTGAATTGCAGAGGATCCATGACTCAAGTTTAACCTCCCAATTTCTTCTTATGGTAAAGAAAATGTTTATCCTTTGTCTTTCCATTAGTGTATTACAAGCAGTTTAATGGTTTTGCAAGTTTCAGAGGTCTACAGCAGAGAGGACTTTGCCCCAAGACAAAGTGCATTTCTTTAAAATGATTATGATATGATTTTGTACTTGCATTGTTACTGATTTAAGGTTTTTTAAATATTGTAATGTATTTTTGGAATTCAGAGGGTGGAGTGTAGCAGTTTGGCAGTTTTATATAGTTATGAATTCCAAAAATAGATATTGGATTATGCTTGTAAGCTGGTCTGTTCATCTGGGCGTGATAAAGTTATGATTAGGGCGATGCCAGTATGGTGTTAAGTCCCACCCCTTGGGGGGTGAGGAATCAAATATAAAAGGCATGGTGAAGTACAAAGTTGGAGCAGTTCTGATGTTGGAGTCTTGAGCTGGAGCCTCAGGAAATAAAAGAGCTTGGTAGTGAGGAAGGAGAGAAGGCCCAGGAAAAGAGATGAGTCATTCACCTGAGAGTCTACAGCTGGCTTGTGGAGAGAGAGGCAAAGCCTAGAGAGCCTTATAGTCTAGAGATGACCTTGTGGAGGAAACAGAGGAGTTGAGCCCAGAGAGAAATGGATCCACAGGAAGAAAGGAACCCAAGAAGCCTGAATTCTGGCAAACATTGGCAGCTGGTTTGCTCCAACACATGGCAATGGACTTTCGTGAGGGAAGAAATTCATGCTTTATGGCCTGGTATCTGTGGACTTCTACCACAAATAAATACCCTTTATAAAAACCAACTGATTTCGGGTATTTTGCATCAGCACCCCTTTGGCTGACTAATACATGCAGTGTCTAGCAAATAAGGACAGACCAATACAACATGCCCTTGAAACTGATGCTTGTACTTATGAACATTTTTCTTCCAAAATTGAAACTTAGCCTATGAACATATATTGCCTAAGATTTACCTTTGGAAAACCTCAATGTTGCTCAAATGTGTCATCTCTTTAAGAAACACTCAGCATATAAGCACAATACCTTCCCCTCATTGGGGAAAGGGACTCCTAGGGATAAGCCTCTCTAGTGCAGAGGGATTATTACCAAGCATCAACCACCAGTTCATTTGGAAAAAGACCATGACCAAATGGGAAATATTAAATACAAATGAGTTTTTATGACTAAGAGAATTCAAGTGAGTCAGGAGGTCATTCCAGATGTTATTCTTAGGCACATCTCAGGAGGTTCTCATTGAGTGCCACAGGAAACAATGCTTAGAGCAGCAGTGATCCTGAGGATTCTAGAACATCTAGACCTTATAAGTAGGGGCAGAAAACCCCAGGAATTTCTTATCCTATCAGTGAGCTGTATCTTGGAATATAAGAAAACCTATCACCCAAATGTACCAGAGTTAGACTTATTTTTACTTTTCATTCATGTGGCTCTTCTGCCTCTTTTATTTGAACCAATAATTAGCACTATTCCCATTAAATATATATCACACATTTTTTAATTGTCTGTTCACATGCCCGTTGAGCCCTGAATCTCAGCAGAGTTGCAGCCAACACCTACTCTCCAGTTGATTGGACTTGCTTAGGACAACTAACAAAAGGGTGATGGTGGACAATGCCCATCACAAGAAGCAGAGTATATGCAACTGCAATCAAGACAGTTTCGCCCATCTGTCCCATTGGATCTAAGCCTCCTCTCAATTGGAAGCAGAGTAGGCATCATCATCCCAAAATCCTAAGGATTGAGAAATGAACAAACATAAGGGAAGAATGTAACTATGGACTAAAGAAGACTTATTATTGCAGTAATGGAAGAATGTATAACATTGATATAAAGACAGTGGTCACCAGAAGTTCTGAGGGGATGGAGAGGGAAGAACAGGTATAACATGGGTCATTTTTATGACATTGGAATCATTCTACGTGACATTGCAATGATGGATACAGAGCAGTTTACATTTTGTCAAAATCTATAAAATTGTGTGGTGCAAAGTGTAAATCATAATGTAAACTCTAGACCATGGTTACTAGCAATGCTTCAAATATGTGTCTGGGCAGGATTTTTCAAAGTAATCCTTCCATAATTTGTTAAGATTCCTTTTGTCTGTTATTTTATTTTTTTTAATTGAAATTAAAAAAATTCCCTGAAGGCTAGAAGACAGTGGTAGGATATATTCAAGGTACTGAAAAAGAAAAACTTTCAGCCCAAAATTCTTTGTCTAGCAAAACTGTCCTTCAAAAATAAGTGAGATTTATAGCATACACATAGAAACTGAGAGACTACATCAACAAGTAACATTTTCTACAAGAAATACTAAAGGGAGTTCTGCAGGCTGAACTGAAGAGACAGTAAGGAGTGCCCTGGAGTAATGTGAAGAAATGAAGATTATGAGTGAGGATAACGTAGAGGGTAAAAATAGAGACAAAAAAGACATGAAACTTTAAAACCAAAGGTTGAAATAGCTCAGGTATGTATTACATTTATAGTAATAACATGGAATGTTAATGGATTAAACTCTCCAATCAATAGACATGGACTGGCAGAATGTTCAAGAAAATATGAGACATCTATGTGCTGTCTACAAAAGACTCAACTTATAACCAAGTATACAAATAGATCAAAAGTGAGAGACTGGAAAAACATATTCAGTGCATGCAGTAACCACATAAAAGCTGGAATAGCTATTCTTATATCAGCTGAAATAGACTTTCAAAGCAAAATTGTTATTAGAGAAAAGGAAGGTCATTATCTATTAATAAAAGGGGCAATTCAAAAGGAGGAAATAATGATCATAAATTTATATGTACCTAAAGACAATTCTGCAAACTACATGAGGCAAAAACTTGCAAAACTGAAACTAGAAATATATGTCTCTAGAATAATAGTTGGAGATTTAAATACACCACTCTCAGTATTGGATAGAACATCTAGGCGAAGGATCAATAAAATACATAGAGAATTTGAATATAAGATAAATGAGCAAACTTAATAGACATATACAGAACATTGCATTCCAAAACAGCAGAACATTCACTCTTCTTAAGGGCTCATAATTCTTTCTCCAGGATAGACCATATGTTGGGCCACAATGTAGGTCACAATAAATGTAAAATGATCAAAATTATACAAAATGCTTTCTATAAATATAAGGTTATAAAAGCTGGACATCAATGACAGATAGAAAAAGGGGCAATTCAGAAATGCATGGAGATTAAACAACCCTCTCTTAAATAATCAGTAGTTCAAAGAAAAGTTTACATGAGATATCAATAAATATCTTGAGATTAATGAAAATTAGAACACAACATATCAATCTATGGGATGCAGCAAGAGCAGTGCTGAGAGGGAAATTTATAGCCTTCATTTCTTACTTTAAAATAAAAGAAAGAGCTTATATCAAAGACCTAACTACATAGCTGAAGGAACTTAAAAAAAGAAGAGCAAAATATTCCCAAACGAAGTGGAAGGAATGAAATAAAGATTAGGACAGAAATAAATGAAACTGAGAACAACAGCAAAACAATAAAAAGAATTAACAAAACCAAAAGATTGTTTTTTGAGAACATTAAAAAATTGACAAAAAACTTAGCATATTATCTAGCTACAGTGGTAACAAAAACAAGCATGACATGGGCATAATGTTAAAAAGGTTGACCAATGGAATTGAATTGAGAATTCAGAAACAGACGCTCACATTTATGGTCAAGTGATTTTTGACAAGGCTGGCAAAACCTGTCAGCTGGGTCAGAATAGCTTATCCAACAAATGGTTCTGGGAAAACTGGATATAAAAGTATAAAAGAAAGAAGGAGGACCCTTCTCTCACACTTTACACAAAAATTAATTCAAAATGGATTAAGGAAATAACTTTAAAAACTAGAACCAAAAAACTCTTACAAGAAAATGTAAGGAAACTTCAAGATTTTGTGCTTGGGGTTAGTTTATTGGAACTTACACAAAAATCACAAGCAACAAAAGGAAAAAAAGATAAATGGGACTGCCTCAAAATTAAACATTTTTGTTCTCCAGAAGAATTTGATAAGAAAGTAAAAAGGAAGCCTACTAAATGGGAAAAAAATCTTTGGAAATCATGTATCTGTTAAGGGAATGATCTCTGTATTACATAAAGAGATCACACAACTTAATGAAAAGATGACAAGCAACCCCATTAAATTATGGTCAAAAGAGTTCAGCAGATCTTTTTCTGAGGTGGTAATACAAATTGCCAAAAGACACATGAAAAGATGTTCAACATCACTAGCTATTCAAACAATGCAGATCCAAATGACAATGAGATATTATCTCATACCATAAAGAATGGATATTATTGAAGAAAATCTTCCAGTACTGGAAAGGATGTGGATAAATAGGAACACTATTTCACTGTGTTGTAAGAGACAGAAAATCAAAATAGGGACAATGATATGGAAGTTAAACTACACACTCTTATTAAACAATCACTGGGTCAAGAAGGAAATTACAAAAGAAATAAGTAACAACATTGAAATGAATGAAAATGAGAACACAACATATCAAAACCTATGGGATGAAGCAAAAGCAGTGCAGAAATGGAAATTTATAGCCAGAAATGCCTATATTAAAAAAATAAAAGAGCTAAAATCAAAGACCTAATTTCACACATGAAGGAAATATAAAAAGAACAAAAAATTAATCCTAAAGAAAGCAGAAAGAAGGAAATAACAAAGATTAGAGCAGAACTAAATGAAATTGAGAGTAAAAAAAATCACCAGAAAATTTTAACAAAATCAAAACCTAGTTCATTGAGAAGATTAATTAAAATAACATACCCTTATCTAAACTAACAAAGAAAATAGAGAAGATACAAATAAATATAATACAAAAGGAGAGAGTGCATATCAGCACTGATCACACAGAAATAGAGTATCATAAGAGGATATTTTGAAATATTATATGTCAACAAGATGGATATCTTAGATGAAATGGACAAATTTCTGGAAATGCACCAGCACCTACATTGATGAAAGAAGAAATTATTGAACTCAACTGAACAATCACAAGTGAGGAGGTTTAATTACTCATCAAAAATCTCCAATCCAAGAAAAGCCCAGGACCAGATGGTTTCATGGGTGATTCTACCAATCATTCTAGAAAGAACTAATACTAAACCTGCATAAACATTTCTAAAAAATAGAAGTGAAGGAACATTACTAACTCATTCTATGTTGGAAACATCACACTAAAACCAAAATGGCATAAAGGCACCACAAGAAAAGGAAACTACAGATCACTCTAATAAATTTAGATGCTAAAATCAACAAAATACAAGCTAATCATATTCAACAGCACATCAAATAGTTATATACCTTTATCAAGTGGGTTTTATTCCTGTTCTGCAAGGATGGTTCAATGTAAGGAAATCATTCAATATAATATAGCACATTAACAAATCAAAAGAAAACAGTAAATATGATCTCTATTGATGCAGGAAAAGCATTTTACATAATACATCATCCTTTCTTTATAAAAACACTTCAAAAGATAGGAATAGGAGGAAACTTCCTCTCCATGATAAAGGGTATATATGAAAAACCCACAACTAACATCATAATCAATGGTGAAATTCTAAAGGCTTTCCCTATAAGATTTGGAACAAGCAAGGATGTCCACTGTCATCACTCTTATATAAATTTTGTTAGAAGTACTTGCTCATGCAGTTATGCAAGAAAAAAAAGTAAAAATTCACTATTTGTAGATGATATTATCTTACATGTAGAAAGCCCTGAAAAACTACAACAAAGCTTCTAGAGCTGATAAACGAGTTAAGAAAAGTGACAGCATATATGATCACCATGGAAATATCAGTAGTATTTCCATACACTAATAATGAGCAATATGAGGAGAAAATCAAGAAAAAAAATCCATTTCCAATAACAACTAAAAGAAGAAACATCTAGGAATAAGCAAAGCTAAAGATGTAGAGGACTTGTACACAGAAAAATTCACAACATTGTTGAAGGAAATCAATGAGACCTAAATAAATAGAAGAATATTTCATGTTCATGGATTAGAAGACTAAACATCATTAAGATGTCTGTCCTACTTAAATTTATTTACAGATTTAATGCAATCCCAATAAAAATTACAACAGCATTTTTTTTTACCTAATTGGAAAAGCTAATTATGAAATTTATTTGAAAGGTCAAGGGGCCTGGAATAGCCAAAAATGTATTGAAAAAGGAAAATGAATTTGGAGAAACCATACTACTTGGCTTTAAAGCATACTACAAAGCAATAGAGGACAAAACTGCATGGTATTGGTACAAGTGTAAATATACTGAGCAATGGAAATGATTTGAGAGTTCTGATATTGAACCTCATATTGATATTTGACAAAGCCACCAAGCCCACTCAAATGGGACAGAATGGCCTCTTCAAGAAGTGTTGCTGGCAGAACTGGGAATCCATGTCCAAAAGAATGAGAGTGTATCACCATCTCATGCCTTATATAAAAACTAACTCAAGATAGATCAAAGACTTAAATATAAGGGCCAAGGCTATAAAACTCCTAGAAGAGAAGGTAGCGAAGTATCTATGAGATCTTGTATTAGAAAAAGAATTCATAAACTTTGCCTCCAAAGTGAGGAATGAAAGGAAAATAGATAAATGAGACATCTGCAAAATTAAAAATTTTTGCACTTCAAAGGAGTTTTTCAAGAAAGTGAAAAGGCAGCCTACTCAATGGGAGCAAATATTAAAACCACTTATCCAATACAGGCCTAATATCCAGCATATATAAAGAAATCCTACATCTCAAAAATAAAATGCAAACAACCTATTTTTAAAATGAGTAAGAGATTTAAATAGACTCTTTTGCAAAGAGAAAATACAAATGGCTAAATAGACATGAAAAGATCCTCAGCATCACTATTAGGGTATTAGAAATCAAAACTACACTAAGATATATTACACCTATTAGACTGATGGTTATTAAAAAAAACAGAACTACAAGTGTTGGAGAGGATATGGAGCTAAGGGTACACTCATTCACTGCTGGTGGGAATGTAGAATGGTGTAGCCATTGTGGAAGATGGTTTGGCAGTTCCTCAAGAAGATAACTATAGACTTGTGATATGATCCAGGAATCCTATGGCTGAGTATAAACACAGAAGAATTGAAAACAGGGCATGAACAGATTATTTGCACACGAATGCTCATAGTGGCATTATTCACTCTTGCTGGATTTTGGAAGCAACCCACGTGTCCATTAATAGATGAACAGATAAGCAAAATGTGGTACACACACAAAATAGAATATTTCTCAGTTGTAAGATGTAAAGAAGTATTGAAACATGTGACAAAATGGATGAATCTTGAAGACCTTATGTTGAGTGAAGTAAGCCTGTCACTAAAGGGCAAATATTGAATGACGTCACTGACATGAACTAAGCATATTGAGCAGACTTACAGAGACAGTCTGGAAGATAGGTTATCAGGAGACAGAAAGGTAGTAGAATGTGGGGAGACAATGCTCAATATGGACAAAAGCCATAATAAGGTGGAAGACAGGGGTTTGACAGTGGGTGGCTGTGATGGTGGTGCAGGGATGTAAGTGAGGTTGATGGAGGTGGATTGTGAGGGTGAGGAGGGTAGTGGTTTGGCTTGGACTGTCCATGGAAGAGGAGGAGGGCTGGAGGAAGAAACAGGTGAACTCTGTGGATTTGCCGATCTGTGCTTGAAACTACAATCGTGGGAAAGTTCTTTTGGCTAATATGGCAAGGAAAGATCACTAGTACAGGGCAACAGTGATGGGGTATATGTGGGATAAGGTGCACCTAAGGCATACTTCTATGGAATATGAATGTGTTCATCTTTTCATATGGTATCATCTCAGTGGGTGGAGACCCACACAATAAACAAGAAAACATTAAAGTCCTGTCCTGGAGAGTCCTGCTACATTCTCAAATAGAGGGACAAGAATCTCTCAAGGATATAGGCAGTGCATAATAAAAGAAAGCAGATCATAATGTAACACCGTCAATATTAATGCATGTAATTATGAACCTCATTCCTTCAAAATTGAAAATTAGTGGTTACCATAGGTTCTGAGGGGAGGTGACAGAAAAAATGGGTGTAATATAAGGTATTTCGAGAGCATTGGAATTGTTCTCCAAGATCTTATATTGACAGATACAGACCATTATACATTTTGTCAGAACATGTAAGTGTACAGTGCAAAATGTAAACTATAATGTAAACCATTGACTACGGTTAGTAGCAATGCTTTGATATTTGTTCAGCAATTGTAACAAATGTACCATATTCATATAGGAAGTTTTTGGTATGTGAGGATGTGGAGAAAGTAGAGGGTGGGTTGTATGGAAATCCCTTATTTTTCTATGTGACTTTTCTGTAACCTAAAATTTATTGGAAAAAAAAATAAGACACCAGGGGAACACACAGAAGAAATTGTCAATATACTTAAAAGGTAACAGATCTTAAGTTAATAAAAGACACAATGCAAAATAAAATTAATTAACTTATTTTTAATTTTATTATTTTTGGCTTTGTTTTGGGAGAGGTTTATGATTGCAGAAATGGTGCAACTGTGACAGGGGAGGATTACTGGTGTGGCATGTCAGTTGTGGGGGCATCTGTGGAGGGGTGTACCTGTGGCTTACCTCAATGGAATATGAATGTATTCATATGCTACTGGAGTGATGTCTCCATGAAAGGGGACGCACAGAATAACCAAAGGAACATTGAATTTCTGTCCTAGGAAGTCCTGCTACATTTTCTAATAGAGTGGCAAGAATCCCTAGAGTACATGGACAGTGCCTAGTGAAAGAGGACAGATCAATATGCCGGGTCCTTGATATTGATGTGTGTACTTATGAAACTTCTTCTTGTAAATTTGAAACTTTGCTTAGTTATATATATTGTCTAAGTTACTTCCTGAAAGCCTCGTAGTTGCTCAAATGTGACCTCTCTCTAAGCCAAAGTCAGCATATAAACTCATTACTTTCCCCTTGGTGTGGGACATGACTTCAAGAGATGAGGTTCCCTGGCACCAAGAGATTATTGCCAAGTGCCATCTAGCAATGCATTTGGAAAAAGACCTACACCAAATTGGGAAAGATTAAATACAAATAATTTTTTATGGCTAAGAGGTTTCAAAGTGAGTTTTATTCCAGAGGTTATGTGTATGCATGTCTCAGGAAGATCAAACTGACTGCCACAGTAAACAGTGCCACATTAAACAATGCCTCAAGCAGGGATGCTCCTGAGGGCTCTAGATATCTAGAAACTATAGGCAGGGCTGAGAACCTCAGGAAATGGTATCTTGGAATACATCTTGGAGTATATGATAACCTATCTCCCCAATGTATTAGAATGAGAATCATTTATATATTTCCTACAAATGATTCTTCTGCCCCTTTTAGTTGAACCTATAATTAGCAGTATACCCATTAAATGTATGTCCCAGAGAATGAATTTTCTGGCTGTTCATATACCAATTAAGCCCTGAATCTCATCAGAGTTTCAACACTTACTCTCTAGTTCATCAGATTAACCCAGAAAAACCAACAAAAGGGTGATGATAGACAACACTCATCACCCAAAACAAGGAATGTCTACAGGTTCAAGCAAGACACCTCCATCCATCTGCCCCATGGTATCTAAGCACCCTCTCAAACAAAAGCAAAGTGGCCATGACCATCCTAAAATCAAGATTCAGGAATGAACAAACATAAGGTGGATTGAAACTATGGACTAAAATATGCTTATTATTATCCTAGTAATTGAAGTATGTATAAGAGTGATATAAAGACAGTGGTCACCAGAGGTTCTGGGGGGGAAGAGGGAAAATGATGTAGCATTGGGCATTTCTGGAACATAAGATGTTTGCATGATATTGCAATGATGGATACAAACCATTATACATTTTGCCAAAACCTATAAAATTGTGTGGTGTAAACTGTAAACCATAATGTAAACTAAAGCATATGCTTAGTAACAATGCTTTAATATGTGTTCACCAATTGTAACAAATATACTTCACTAATAAAAGATGTTGTTAATGGAGAAAGTGTTGGAGTGGGAAGGGGTGGGGCATATGGGAATACCCTATATTTTTTATGTAACATTTATGTAATCTAATGCTCCCTTAAAAATAAAGAAAAAATACAAGGAAATGTCATCTCACAGCATACAGAATGACAGTTATTTAAAGAACAAAAAACTTTAAATGCTGGAGATGATGTGGAAGAATAATAATGCTCCTTCAAGGTGGTTGATGCTGTAAAATGGAACATCCACTGTAGAAGTGGATCTGACAATTCTTCTGGAAAGTAAATAAAAAATTCAATATGATCCAGCATTCCCATTACTTGGAATCTATTCAAAAGAACTGAAAGCAAGGGCATGAACAGATATTTACACACTGATGTTCATAGCAGCATTATTCACAATTGCTAAAAGAGGAAACAACTTAAGTGTCCATCAACTAATTAATAGATAAGATGTGGCATATTTATATGATTAAATATTGCTCAGGTGTAAAAATAAGTCAATTGGGGAAGCCCATGAGAACATGGAATAACCTTGAGGAAATTATGTTGAGTGAAATAAGCCAGACACAAAAGGACAAATATTGTCTCATCTCACTGATATGAACTAAATACAAGAAGTAGACTCATGGAATTGCACCACAAAGTTTAGGTTAGTGGGAAATGGAATGTGTGATAAGGTGGAGAAGTTGCTAGATGTATGTATAATATTTAGTAAGGAATGGAAGTAAGATTTGTTTGCTTCCAGATTCTACATTTGTGGCTGGAGATAACAGAGGGGAGCAGATGTCCAGACTTCTCTTTAAACAACAAAGCACTGATTGTCTGTGTACAGTGCCTGCCTAAAAACTCTCAATCCCATAATGAACTTCAGTAAAATGGAGATAATCCTTTTTTTTTTAACTCATGGGGAAATGAGGCTCTGAGAGAAAGGGCTGTATGGATGTCCACACAGAAAGCCAGCAATTTGATCTTTTTCCTCTGATGCCTGTACATAGCCTAATCCCAGATTCAAGGTAAAATAGGAGAACCAGTCCCGTTTCTCTGCCCCAAGGGATTTTAGGCACTAATTTTTGCTGGAAAAATAATATGGGGAACTTGAGTATATGGGGTAAGATATTCTGTCCATTCTTGTTTACCCTAAACCATACCCAGGGGTAGGAGAATATCAGTGGCACAAATCACTGATTTTAGAGATGTTCCTACTGGGACTTGTTTGGCCAAAGAAATATTTCCCACTCTGGCACTTAGACTCCCCATAGCTAATGGGAAATATTTGTCTCCAAATGCTATGAGATTCCCACCAATATTATGTAAAGATGTGTACAAGAACTGTCACAGAACATTTTTCATAATGGTTTCAAGGTTAAAATCTAAATTCTCATGAAAAGACAAATGAATAGACAATCTGGTATGTCTTAAAATTGAATATGAGTGAGAAATAAGAGTGAACTCCTGAAATAAACAAAATCCCTATGTTGAGTGAATAAACCTTACCCAAAGGAGTACATATGGTATGATTCTGTAAATATGAAGTTTCAGAACAGGCATAATTCATCCATTGTTGCGAACTATTAGAAAGTGTCTTTTTTTGACTAGAGGTGGATATTTACTGGAAGGGGACATGAGGGAACTTTGTAGAGTTTAGATTAATGGGTTAATATTTGAAAACTTGATAGGGGATTGGCTTACATAGATGTATGCATCTGTTAAAACTCAGTTAAAATTTGTGAATTCTTTTGTATGTAAATTTTAACTAAAATGAATAAAGTGTAAAAGTCTTACACACAAGTTGAATGCCTTTTCATATACTAGGAAAAATATTATTGATGTCTCTAACTTTCTTTTTTTTCGTAAACAAGTATGAGTTTATTTTATTTTATTTTTTTAAAGATTTATTTATTTATTTATTTATTTATTTATTTATTTACCCCCCCCCCTTTCTGCTTGTGTTTTCTGTGTCCATTTGCTGTGTGTTTTTTCTGCGTCTGCTTATCTCCCCCTTGCTGTGAGGTCTTGCTGCATCAGCCAACCGCTCTGCGCGAGCCGGCCTGCCCTCACAAGGAGGCCCCAGGAAGTGAACCCGGGCCCTCCCATATGGTAAATGGGAGCTCTATCAATTGAGCCACACCAGCTTCCCATGAGTTTATTTTATAATCATATACATTTATATCCTGATATGGAAATGGAAGATGTCCATTCCATATTCAAACTAACCTACATGCAGGTATATTAAATGTTTTGCAATAATAATAATTCTCAATTTCTTGGATTTCCCCCTTATAATACAAATTTGACAGAGTACCAATATTTTCTGAGATTGGTGTCAATAAAAGAAGTTATTGCTAATGACAATAAATAATCATAAAATTAATAACAATAAAAATCCTAGAAAGAGTTTTAATTTTCTTTTTTCCCCTACAACCATGATTTCCAGAGTTAAAATGTTTCATAACTAATTTTTTATTTTTGAAAAACTTTAAATTACATAAAAAATATAGGGCTTTCCCATGTACCCCACCCTCTCCCACTCCACCACTTTTCTCTATTAACAGCATCTTTCATTAGTATGTTACATTTGCTACAATTGATGAATACATGCTGAAGTATTGCTACTAACCATGGTGTATAGTTTACTTTGTGGTTTACAGTTTGCATCACAAAATTTTATAGGTTTTGACAAAATGAATAAAGGCCTGTATCTGTAATCACAATGTCATGCAGGACAATTCCCATGTCCAAAAAATGCCCCATGTTACACGTATTTTTCCCTCTCTCTCCTCTCAGAATCTCTGGTGGCCACTGCCTTTATATCACTGATTAAAAATTCTTCCTTGTCTAGATTAATAACGTCTATTTAGTCCATAGATGTATCACCCCATGTTTGTTCATTCCTCAGGCTTGAGGATTTGGGGATGGTGATGCCCACTCTGTATCTGATTGAGAGGGGACTTAGATCCCATGGGTCAGATGGATGGAACTGTCTTGCTCACAGTTGTGGTTATTCTGTTTTTTTGTGATATGCATTGTCCACCATCATCCTTTTGTTAGTTGTTCTGAGTGAGAGTAAGTGTTGCAACTCTGCCAAGATTCAGGACTCAACTGGCATTGAAACAGATGAAAGATTCAAGTCTCTGGGAAATATATTTATTGGGTATAGTGCTAAATATAGACTCAAAAGGTACAGAAGAGCCATGTATAGGGAAATTATGAGTCTCTGTTATATTGGGAAGCATACATTCCAAAGTAAGGTCCACTGACAGGGTGCTGAAATCTTGTGGTTATCTGCCCTGCCTATAATGTCTAGATGTCTCTAGAACCCTCAGGAGACCCACTGTTTGAGGCACTGTTTACTTTTTTGGCATTCAATGAAATCCTGCTGAGACATGCATAAGAATAATTTCTGGAATGACATTCTGACTCACTTTGAAATTGCTTAGACATAAAAACTCATTTGTATTTAATATTTGCCCCTTTTGCTTAAGGTCTTCTTCCAAGTGCATTGCTAGTTGGCACTGGGTAATGATCCCTCAGTGCCATGGAGGCTCATCCACAGGAGACATGTCCCACGCCAGTGGAAGGTAGTGCATGTATATGTTAAGTTTGGGTTAGAAAGGCCACATTTGAGCAACCATAAGGCTTTCAGTAGGTATCTCTTAGGCAATATATAATACTAGAGGTAGAAAAGGCTTAACTCTTTCATAAAAACAATGGAGGAAGGGCAAAAAGCTATTTGAGGGAGCTGTTTTAGGGATCTGCAGACCAGGAGAGTGCTGCACATTATCCAGTAGGGAAAGGGACAGAGAGACAAAGATGCCAAATGAAAACAGTGAGTTACTAGCCCTGTGTCTGGGAATGGCACATGTATCTCACCCTCATGATTAATAGCTTCTGACTTTCTTTTAATGGCTAAAAAATTCATGTGTTGCAGTATGTGATAAAATTTAAATTTAAACATAAGTTTGATGTTTGAACCCCTATCCCATCAGGTCTCAGCTTGATGTCCCAAGGGTAGAGAAGGTGGATGTGTTTGAACCCAGGAGACCTGAGTCTGTGACTTAAACACGGGTGAAGCTGTGGGCAGAGCAATCTGCTGAGAGGTAAAAGAAGGAGATGCCAGCAGAAGGAACAAGCCAATGGAATGTCCTCTGGCTTCCAGACTCCTGGGTTCATATCAGGTACTGGGCCTAGGCTTTTTATGATTGTCTCTGTCTACAGAACTGGCCAATACATGATTGAGTTCTCAGTGCATAACAATGGGATCTCTCTGATGTCCTTTTGGCCCACCTATATGACTATTCTGTTTGACTCACTCCACAGAGACCTCACAGGCCCAGAAGTCTCCCCTCCTCCACCCCACTTCCTCACCCCCTTGTACAGTCAGATGTTGATACTTTATCAGTGAATTTGTTGGGGATCAGAGATGGTAAATCATTCAGGATCATACCATCAGCTAGAAACAGTGAAGGCCTGGAACTCTGTCCCCAGGTCAGGGTGCAAAGAGCAGCTGGGTTTGCAGAGGCCCTACTCTGCTGATTAGGCACAGGGAGTTGGTGGGCCCCAACTCATTACTTTTGAACCCACCCCTCAGAAGCCTTCCCTGTGCAGTCTGTGGGATTTCCATGCTTAAAGTAAACAATGCTCAACAAACTTCTTTTTATATATTATCCATAAGGGTGACAGTTTCTTCCTCTTTGTCCTATTTAGTAGCCAATTGGAGTGGGTATTTTCTGTTTTTTGAGCATTATTTTGACACCAAGTAACATTTTTTTAACCTTTTTTAGAATTTAATTTTATCATTCATACATGAACATCCATAAACATAAGTGTATAATATAAATTGTGAACTTACAAAACAAGCATGCATGTCATCATACAGGGTGCCCATACATTACCCCACCACCACTAACTTGCAGTGTATGAAACAATTGTTACAAACTATGAAAGAGCATCATCAAAACATTACCACTAACAATAGCCAATATCTTACATTTGGCATATTGCTCCCCCAACCCACCCAGTTAATGACACCCTGTATTAGTACTATATACTTGTTATAGTTCATGAGAGAATGTTCTTATATTTGTTCCACTAACCACAGTTCATCTTCTACCACAGGATTCACTATGTTATACAGTCCCATGCTTTGTGAAATCCATTCAAAGAGTACACTCAGTGGCTCTCATATTCATCACAGTGTTGAGCTGTCATCACCTCAGTCAATTTTAGAATGTTTTCATTACTCCAAAAGGAAAAATCTCATACTTCTCATATCATATATTTATTTTTTAAATTTAGGGTGATGGTTATTCCCAGAAAAATAGGGGGTGATCATTTTTGTTTTCCTCACAGAAATTTCACTGGGTGTTCAGTGTAAAAAAAAAAAAAAGTTGTCATCAAGTTGCTCAGAAGCTGGACTGCCTGACTTTTGTTTCCCCTTGTCACTAGCCATCATTATCTTTGGCTGGTTTGTGTCTTAAACTATGCCCCTTTATCACATAGATAAAGAAGAGGAAGATGGAACCTGATTCATAGGCTCCTGTGTGGAAAGTGCAGGAACAAAGTCAAGATCACAGAGTAATACCAGTGCTGTTACCACTTTAAGCCCAATTTTTAAAACAACTTGAGTTGTCCTATTGTTTTACAACTCCATTTTTGTGGTAGTTTGTAACAGCAGCCCTGATGATAAAAATCATCATTGTATTAGTCTGCCAAAGGGGTGCAGATGCAACGTATCAGAAATCTGTTGGCTTTTATAAAGGGTATTTATTTGGGATAAAAGCTTACCATACCAAGGCCATGGAGAGTCTAACTCAAGGCAACATAAGAGGTGCTTTCTCACCAAAGTCAGATGCCATGTGTTCAAGCAAGATGACAGGTGATCTCTGCCTGGTCTCTACTCTGCTCTGGGCTCCTTCATCTTCTTGAGCTCTATAGATCCAATATTTTGAGACTTCATACTTAAGTGATCCTGTAGTTCTCTTTCTCCTGGTGTAGGACTTGTTTCTTTCTGGGCCTTCTATATCAGTCTCAGATGTTCTGCTCTCTTCAGAGTGTCAGCTATAATCTGTCAGGTGAATGGCTCATCTTTCCCTGGGGCTGCAGGTGTTTGAGCCTTTTCCTTTCTGTCACATGGCAGAATGAAAAATGATAGAGCTCTCTCTGTGTGCCTTGTTGAATGTCCATATATAGCAGACCCAGCAAGGGGGTGAGGATTCAAACTGAGTCATACCTTAACTGGCATAGTCAAATCAAAAAGGCCTAAAAGTAGTCTTAACAGGTAATCTAATCAAAGGCACCTCAACTGACTTTAATATAATCACCCAGAGGAACAGATTAATTTACAAACATAATATGTCTCCTTTTGGGATTGATCAACCTGCCACAGCATATATTGCAGAATGGTCTTGTAGAGCCTGTTGGACCCATACTTAGAGTTTGAAAGGAGAAAGCATTCCTCTGTAAGGCCTAGGGCCTTATCTCTCCAGACTTGCATTGTAACTTTGAACTCTAAGATATCAGCACACTTTAGCATGCTTTAACTTGGCCAACCCCAAGGAAGATAAAAAGGAAAATGACTGCCTCCTTGTCTTTGATTCTCAAATAGTTTCCTGTTGTTTTCTGGGTTAGGAGAAGTACTGTTGAGGTTCTTCAATACCCTGCAGTTCTAAACTTACAGCCAAGTGATAGGGTAGTAGAAAAAGATTTGAGAGAAGTCTGAGGCTCTCTCACCATCTCTGATGTTATAGGAGTTTCTAGCTTTAATAATATTTGTTTTTTAATGTAATGATTAAAGTCTAGTAGTGTATTTTGGGACAAAGGCAAGAGATTTCAATTCTTGTGGTCAATTGGGCTCCTGGTGCACAGGAAACTGTCATAGCACAGTTAGAGTCTCTTCTGGGAATCTGCACTAAATTGCCTTGAGCACCTTCCATCGAAGCTCAGTAACTGCCTTGGATATATCAAACCCAGTACAGTAACCAAGTGTTGCCATGTCTCTGCAGTTAAATAATCTTCATGTGAAATGACTGCAGGATGGGATAGGTGGATGCATCTACATCAGAATCTGTGTTCCTGTTCTAGGACACATGGATGCTTCCCTTCCCATGTGCAGTCACCTGATATTGAGTGGGAGGGAAGTTATCATTCTCTTCTGTAAAAGTGGGAGTACATAAGTGTTTCCACACTGAACATGCTCATAGAGACTCTATAGATGCTGAAAATTTTCAGGACAGAAATGCTGTTGGAATTTCAGGAAAAAGGCCATGGTAACAATTTGTGAGATTTCCTTCCCAATCAAGCCTATGTTGATTCATTGGTATTTAGATTTGGACACACACTTATAAATCACAAAAGCTTATAAATCATCTGTTTTAAAATAAAAAATATACATTACACAAAAAAGAATACAAGACAATCAGAGATATAGGAAATCATGACCCATCAAAAGGAAGAGGATAAAATTCCAGAAAACACCAATGAAAAAGACAAGAATCTAGACAAATCAATTCTTTTAAAAAATGGTCAAGTAGATGAAGGAAAATACAGAAAATGAACTCAAATATATCAGGAAAACAGTTAATGAGCAGTATGAGAATTTTAGTAAATATTGTGCGTGACATTCTGTCACTTTGGCCATATGTTGATTAGAAGTGAGTGGCTAAATTGAGGTTACATCCAAGAGGAGGAAATTACATAAGGATATGTAATCCAAGGTGAGGCCCCTTGGAAGATACCACAGGTTTTCTCCCTTACTTGTGGTAACCCTTCCATTTTTTTTTCATGGGAGAGCTCAAATGCAGTTCCCCACTACTACACATTATGCCGTCGAGTTTCCTGCATATGGGGAAATTTCAGGGGTCAGCACATCTGGAGTGCAATGGATATTCTTTGCCCTGGGAAAACCACCTTCATGATCATGGTGCATACCCTGCCAGGTAAGTATAAAACCTTCCATTTTAAGTTCATGCTTTATGTACAGGTGAAACCAGCTCTGAAGTTTCATAGCTTATTACTATACACCTGATAAAGTCCAGGAAGTAGGTGCTAGAATGTACCCATGGTTCAGGTGTGGAGACTGTGGAAACCGTAGAGGCACAATTATTTGACCAGGCTCACAGAAAAGGTAGAAGTAGAGCTAGGTCTTAATCCATTTCTTTCTCAATCATGGGATCCTAAATGTCCCAGGCCTTCCTGTGAGACTGGGGAATAATGTGTTTGTGTAAATATAGACTCAAGTAGATGACATGGGAAAGGAGGATGATGATTCAGCAGCCCAAGGGGATTTACATGTTTTGTCCAAAGAAAGGGCACAGGTAAATGGACCCTATGATGTGACATCATTTCCTTGGAGATATAGCACAACAGAACTTGGAACCTTGGTAACCAGGAACCCATATTCTACAGATAAACCTCATGAGGTTACTATGAACATTTAGGGATAAAGCATGGTGTGTGGAGCCGCAGACTCACAACTCTTCTTGGAAAGTTCTTTCCTGGTTCCTGACTTTGGGATAAGGATTGCTGGGTGTTCTGTCATTTTTCCTATTTATTATTTTCCTCTCTTCTGTAAAGAAGGGCTCTGAATCCCACCTCACTGACCTTGTGGCCATGAGTATATTTATTTCCCCATATGTAAAGGAGTTTTGAGATTCCATTTATGAGATCAATGTCCATGGAGTAGCTAGAACAGGGATACCAGCGGGGTGGCAGGGTTATTCTAGATCCCCTTAGTCTCCTGCAAGTGGCATGTATCGATTCCTGAGCTTTGAGAGACAAGTGACAGAATTTAGTGGCATGGAGGACTTGAGGGGAGGATGAATTGAATTTCTGTATAAAAGGTAAAAAGAAAACTTTATCAATTGACAAGGGGTAATATGTATTTGTTGTTAATAACAAACATTAGACCTAAATTGCATTAAATTTCCATTTTTGTTATACCCTGGTAGTTGTGTATTTTTCTTTTATTTTCTGCCTCAATTTAAATGAGATTTAGTCTGTCTCAGGAGTCATTGAAATAAGAAATCTTACAGGGTCAATAGTTTATTTTATGTGGAAGACGTTTGAAGGGTCAATGTACCTTATCTGGCTTACTGAAGTAAACATGTAAGTCATCCTTTCACAGAGTAGGCATACATTTCAGGAACATTAAACTGGGAAAAGAGCTGAGATACCCCATCAGCTCTCCTGTGACTTAGGGTTGAAGGTACTTTCACAGGACATTGCAGCAACCTCTAAAATGTGGGTGTCTTTATTACATTTAGAAGGACACTTTCCTGACCTAGCACAGTTGCTTCCTTTCCTTAAATTTAGACAAAGAGGAAATAATTTCTCCTTCTCATGCTGAGGTTTCTTTTGACTACCAATTAGGGACTTGTACTTTTCCAGGTGAATCTATGGAATTGCATCAGCACTAAAGTAGGGAAAATTATAAAAAGTTCAAAAACTGGCGAAGATGGAGTCTGAAGCTATGTGATTCTGAAGTCCACTGACTTGGATGATCACTTTACACATTCAGGCATGATTCTACTAATGTATCCTGAGAGATTATCTGACAACTGAGCCAATCTTAAGTGTTCAGATGATCATACCTTGGGTAAACCTATAAAGGTGAAAGCCAGATCAATTGTGAAGTGATTCTGAGTTGCCAATTGTGCATGCTTCTTAGTTATTTCTCTCTTTCTTGAAGGCTTCAAGTGTCACCCAGACACTCAGGAGTGCTTAACTCTGCCAGGTTGGCTTTTTCAGGACAGCCAACATATTAAGCACAAACCCTGGCTCAAAAAACCCAGGATCTTTTTGACATGGCACAGTTGTCCTAGGATGTGTTTTGTTAATTGAAGCACAGGTATGGCTGTACTTTTTCTTCAAAGACAAATGCCAGATTGCAAGGCTAGTCCAGAGTCTGGAAGAATGCACTGGTGTCCAAGAAATTTCATCCATATAACCAGGAGGCTCCTGAGAAGAGAGATAGTGTGTGGAAAGATTTAATAGTCTAGTTGATGTACTAAAAGAAAATTATTATTAAGAATTGTGAATTCCTAAGCTTTCTAATCAGTAGTCTCTGCTGTTTCAGTGTAGAATTGTGAATGATTAACTTGTCCTTTCACCTTTGGAATATTGTAATGCTGCTATGCAGGCAACACCACTACCTATTAATTAAAAACAAATGTTTATAAGGAGCAAGTCACCAGACATAGTAGTTGCATATATGCCCCGTAAAGTTAACATCAAGTTAAAGCTGATGTGTATGGAAACCTTTATGTTTCTGTTTAGTGTACCATGAATAGAATAGAACAAAATAGCCCTAAAGAAACTGTATCTCTCCTGCAGAAGGATGGCCACCCTCCCACTGGATGGATTTGGTTACTTTCAATGAGGTCATTCCTCATGAGTTTCAAGACTCACTGGAGTTCTGAGGTTCAGAACCCCTTAAAAGAGGATAGTCTTCAAGCTTCCATTTGAACTATCACTCAGGAGAATAAGTTCTGCCTGGGACCATTTTTCCAATCAGGACTCTGGCTGGCTGTCAAAAGGGACTTCCCAGCCTCATGAGATACCAGATGTTGTGCTATTCCTTGAATTGGTGAGTTGTTGTATATATTTTCTTTATTTCCTATGTCTTTAATTGATTATTTTCTTTAGTGATTGCTCAATTGTTATAATCATTGGATATAACCACAAAATCACTTGATTAAATAAAATTGCCTTTGCATAGCATTTAGAGTTTATGATTCTTCATTAGCAAAACACTAGTGCATGACATTATGGTAGAGGATGGATATAATATTGCATCTTAGGATTACCATTGGCTGAGAGTGCAGTGAGAGTCACCCAGAAGAGACCCACATTTATGGGGATGGTTCCTCTAACTTAGTCTTTGAGAGAATTCTACCTTTACACCTGAGACTACTTGACCAAACAAGAAACCCCAGATGGCCAAGGCAGTCATGTGCTGGCCCATGGTTCCAAATGCTCCTGGAGTGTTGAATGTCTTCCACCTGTTCAGGTTCTGCCAGGTGGTACACCAGGATCCCAGCTGAACCTGATTCCTGATGAAAAGTGGTTATATTGGTTCATGGCAAAAGCAGGGGCCTGGAAAGTGACTGTTGG
>JAQZBX010022830.1:0-31275 GCA_029593785.1 Cabassous unicinctus | reverse complement strand
CTTTTTTTAATTCAAATGTTCATTATGCCTTTATTCATAAGAATTGAAAGTGGAAACATAAAAACTTACATCCCTGGTAAAGCAAAACACAAACAGTGGTCCATCCAGAGTAGATCACCTCTTGGCAATCATAGGGATAAACTACTGATCCCGGCAACAGATAAAGGTAATCCCTAAACCAACTTGGCTGAGGAAGTCAGCCAGACACAAAATGTAGGAAATGTGTCATCCCAGGAAGCCCTGAGATGAGGCATCTCATTCATGGTTGCAGACGGTAGCTAGTGGGTGACCTGGGGGCTGGGAAGGGGCACGGGAGACGTCTGAGCTCGTGGAGATGCTCCTTCCCTCATCTTGAAGGAGACTCGTGGGTATGTCCTGGTCATGCTTCAGGATTTGCACCCTTAAACGGATGTGTCACGCTGCACAGAAATGACACGTCCCCGAAGTTGAGGCCTTGGTCCCAGTGGGGGTGGGGAAGAATCCACACCCAGGGCACCTGCGGTGCCTCTGCTCACCCAGTCTCCCATCTCCCCAGCCCCGGCCTCCCTGTCCTGGCCCAGCAGGGGTCCTTCCTCTACCGCAGGGCCAGGGCTGCATCTTATAAAGAGGCGCCTGGCCGCAGTGGACACTAGAGGTGCAGTGGGAAAGTGGGACCAGCCATGAGTCTCGCAGGTAGAGCAGCAGGTGGGCAAATGGGCTCCTTCCCCAGGAAGGTGCTCCTCGCCTGGGGTGACCCCTGAGGGCAGCATGCAAGCTTCTGAGGCCCCTTCAGGCCCTTTAGGGGCAGAAATCTCTGTGGTTGATTATCAATGTCGGCCTCTGACAAGGTTCAGGGAATGCTGGCACCTGCAGTGACTTTCTCATCACAACATTCACCCTACCATACCCTATCAACACCCATCATCACCCCATCACCCCATCATCACCCATCAATCATCTTTACCATCATTACCCACCATCACCCCATCACCATCCACCATCATCCATCACCACCCATCACTGCCCCACTATCACCCACCACACTGACCATCACCCCATCATCACTCCACCATCACCCACCATCACCTGTCATCACCCACTTTCACTCACCACCTCCCACCTTCACCTGTCATCACCCCATCCTTAGATGCTACCCCCAACCTCCTTGTGAGGCTGTCTGGCCCACTCAGCATGCACAGCCGAGCCATTGCTGCAGGCTTTAGAGAACTGACCACTGTTCTTGTGCCAAGCCAAGCAAAACAGGGAGTGCCTGAGGCTGAAAAGGGGCTCTGCTCTCCAGCACAAGCAGTGCCTTTCTCCAGCCCCTGCCAAGAAGAGGCCTCGACCCCAACTCTGCCAAGGAAAAGGCCGTTCCCCTCAGCCCACCCCCGGGTAGAGATGAGGACCCAGCCTTCCTCTGCAGCCAGGCTAGCCCACATGGTCCCAGAGGCTTCCAGTCCTTGCAAATGGGTCCTGAGGGTCCAGCAGGTGGGCAGCACCTGCCCTCAGTCCAGGTGGAAGCTCTGGATGCCTGCTCAAAAGGTTCTGAAGGCTGCATCGGCTTAGCCATTCTCAGCCGGGCAGATGCCCCAGGCCTCACCATGCTTGGCTCCAGCACAGGCACATAAGTGAGCCTCTGTCTTGAGATTCTTGGCTGGACCCATGGCAGCCCTGTACTCCAGGGACCCCAGCAGTCCCCAGACGCAAGCCCCTTCTGGGCAGTCTTCACAGCAGTGCTGACCTCATCACCAAGCAGCTGGGATCCAACCCCCTGAGCCACCACCTGCTGTCCTTATCCAGCTCCTCTCGCTGCAACCCCGGTGCAGCCTGACCCGTCTGGGCTCCCACCATACGCTGCACCCCCAGACATTGGGTCCACACTGACCCGTGTCAGCCTCCCAAAAGGAAGATTCCAACAGAGAAACAACCCTGTGAAAACAGCCCAGGTGAGGAGGACCGTCCTTGGTCTTGGGAGCCCAACAGGGCCCCGAAAGATCCCTAGACACCCCTTCTGTCGGAGGCCTGTTTGCCCAGCTTACCATCTCTGGGCTGTACCAGCCACTTCCCAAATCTCCTCCTATGTCAAACTACAGATTCGAAACCGAGGTGACAAAATAAACTTAGTAAGGTCACAATGAGCAGTTTCTTGGATGGAAAAGATGGGACAGGATAGGATAGAGCAGAGCAGAACAAAATAGACTAGGACAGAAAAATGTCAGAGTGATATGGACAATTGGTTTTTCAAGTCTTTTGCTCATTTTATAATTGGTACTTTGCTTTTTATTGTTGAGTTGTATGATCTCTTTGCATATCATGGGTATTAAACCATTTTTGGATATGTGATTGCCAAATACTTTCTCCCACTGAGTCGGCTGCCTTCTCACCCTTCTGACAAAGTCCTTTCAGGTGCAAAAAATAGATAAAAGGAGGTCCCATTTATCTATTTTTTGGGGAGGCTCCTGCTTTGGGTGTAAAGTTTAAGAAACTTCTGCCTACCGCAAGATCTTGAAGATATTTTCCTACAGTTTCTTCGAGAGTTTTATGGTTGTCACTTTTATATTTACATCCTTGATCTATTTTGATTTCATTTTTGTATAAGGTGTGATATAGGGGTCCTCTTTGTTTCTTTTGAATATGACTATTTAGTTCTCCCAACACCATTTGTTGAATAAATTGTTCTGGCCCAGCTGGGAGGATTGACTGCCTTGTCAAAAATTACATGACTGTAGATGTGAGAGTCTGTTTCTGAGTTCTAGGTTCAGTTCTTTTTTTTTAATTTTAGATTCAGTTCTACTGGTCAATATGTCTGTCTTTATGCCAGTACCATGCTGTTTTACTGCTGTAGGTAAGTTATATACTTTAAAGCCCAGAAGTGAGAGTCCTCCAACTTCATTCGTTTTAAAGATCTTTTAGCTATCCAGGGCCCCTGTGCCTTTCAAATAAAGTTGATAATTGTTTTTTTTTTCCATTTCTGAAAAAAAGGCTGTTGGGATTGTTATTCAGATTGCACTGAATTTTTAAATCAGTTTGGGTAAAATTGATATCTTAATGATATTTAGCTTCCAATTGATGAACATGGAGTGTCCTTCCATCTATTTGTCTTCTTCAGTTTCTTTTAGCAATAAGTTGTAGTTTTCTGAATACAGGGCCTTTATGTCTGCAGTTAAATTTATTCCTAAATATTTGATTTTTTGTGTCTATTACAAATGGAATTTTTTAAATTTCCTCCTCAGATTGCAAACCAGTAGTCTACAGAAATGTTAGTGATTTTTGCATATTACTCTTACATCCTGCTGAACTTGACTCTTATTTCTAATAGTGTTGCTGTGTATTTTTCAGGAGATACTAGATATAGGATCATATCATCAGCAAATAGTGAAAGTTTTACTTCTTCCCTTCATATTTGGGTGCCTTTTATTTCTTTATCTAGCCTAAATGGTCTAGCTAGAACCTCTAGCACAATGTTGAATAACAATAGTGACAGTGGACATCCTTGTCTTTTTCCTGATCTCAGGGGGAAGGCATTCAGTCTTTCACCATTGAGTATAATGCTGACTGTAGATTTTTCATATACACACTTTACTAAATTGAAAAATATTCATTTTATTCCTATTTTTTGGAGTGTTTTTGTCAAGAAAGATTTGTGTATTTGTCCTATGTTTTTTCTGCATCAATCAAGAGGATCATGTGATATTTCTTCTTCAATTTATCAGTGTGGTTTATTATACTAATTGATTTTCTCAATTAGTATCCTTGCATACCTGGGATAAAACCCACTTGATTCTGGTGTATAATTATTTTAATATGCTTTTGGAATCTGCAGGTATTTTGTTGAGGATTTTTGCATCTTTATTCATTAAAGATATTGGTCTGTGATTTTCTTTTTTGTAGATCTTTATCTGTGTTTGATATTAGGGTCACGTTGGCTTCATAGGGTGAGTTTGGTAGAGTTCTTTCCTGTTTAGTTTTTTGAAGAAGTTGAACAAGTTTGGTATTAGGTCATCATTGAATGACTGGCAAAATTCAACTGTGAAGCTGTCTGTTTTTGGGCTTTTAATCTTTGGGAGGTTTTTGATGACGGTTTCAATCTCTTCACATCTGATTAGTTTGTTGAGGCCTTCTATTCTTCTAAGGTCAGTGAAGGTGGTTCTTGTATTTCTAGGAATTTGTCCATCTTCTCTACATTGGCTAGTTTTTTGGCATACAGTAGTTCATAATATCCTTTTATGATCTCTGTTATTACTGTGGCATCAGTTGTAATGTTCCCCATCTCATTTCTGATTTTACTTGTTTGTATCTTTTCTTTCTCTCTCTCTCTTTTTTATTTTTATTTTTTGGTCAATCTAGCTAAAGGTTTGTCAATTTTGTTGATCTTCTCAAATAACCGTCTTTTGACATTGTTGATTCTTTTTTTTATTTTTATCTTGATTTCATTTATTTCTGCTCTGATCTTTCTTTCAGCTTGGTTTGAGATTAGTTTACTGTTCATGTTCTAGTTCTTCCAGGTGTGCAGATAGATCTTCAATTTTAGCTCTTTCTTCCTTTTAAATGTAAGCATTGATGGCTATAAAATTCCCTCTCAGCATTGCCTTTGCAGTGTCCCATAGGTTTTGAAATGTTGTGTTCTCATTTTCATTCATCTCCAGGTATTTCCTGAATTTGCTTGCAATTTCTTCTTTGTCCCACTGGTTATTTAAGAGTGTGCTTTTTATTCTCCAGATATTTATGAATTTTCTCTTTTTCTGTCCATTATTGATTTCCAGCTTCATTCTGTTATGACCAGTGAAAATGATTTGTATAGTTTCACTCTTTTAAGAATTGATTGAGACTTGTCTTGTGACCCAACATATGGTCTATCTTTGAGAAGAATCCATGATGACTTGGAAAAAAAAATGTATATCCTGCTGTTTGGGGAGCAATGCTCTATAGATGTCTGTTAGGTCTAGTTCATTTATCATATTATTCAAATTCTCTGTTTCTTTATTTATTCTCTGTCTTGATGTTCTATCCAATACTGAGAATGGTATATTGAAGTCTCCAACTATTATTGTGGAGACATCTATTTCTTCCTCCCATTTTGACAGTTTGTGCCTCATGTATCTTGGGGCACTCAGGTTAGGTGCATAAATATTTAGTATAATTATTTCTTTTTGCTGAATTGCTCCTTTTATTGATAAAATAACCTTCTCATCCCTTATAAGTTTTGTATTTGAAATCTATTTTGTACTCTATTAGTAATGGTACTCTAGCTCTTTTTTGGTTACTATTTGCATGGAATATCTTTTTCCAACGTCACTTTTAATGTGCTTATGTCCTACCTCTGAGGTGTGTCTCTTGTAGACAATATATAATTGGCTCATTTTTTAGTATTTCATTGAAGTATATTATTTTGACATAAATATACATAAATAATAATTGTATAGTAAATGTTGTAAACTTACAAAAAAACATGCATAAGCTCATAATTTTTTTATCCATTCTTTCAGTCTATGTCTTTTCATTGGGGAGTTCAAATGATTAACATTCAATGTTATTACTGTAAAGGTATTACTTACTTCATCCATTTTGTCCTTCAGTTCTCTGTTGTCATATCTTCCTATTGTTTCTCTTCTTACCCTTTCTTTTACCTTTCCTAATAATCTTAAATACTATTATCTTCTCCAAATCTCTTTCCCTTGTATTAGTCAGCCAAAGGGGTGCTGATGCAAAGTACCAGAACTCTCTTGGCTTTTATAAAGGGTATTTATTTGGGATAGAAGCTTACAGTCACAATGCCATAAAGTGTAAGTTACTTTCCCCACCAAAGTCTGTTGCCACATGTTGGAGCCAGATGACTGCCAGTCTCTGCAAGGGTTCAGCCTTCTTCTTTCTCCCAAGGCTCTGTGGTCCTAGTTCCTTCCTTTCTCAGCCATAGGCTAGCATAAGGACTGTCTTTCTCCCCAGTGCTCATTTCTTCCTGGGCTTTCTCAGCTGTTCAGGGCTCTGGTCTATTTAGCTACAAATTTTCAGGTGAATGGCTTGTCTGTCTCCCTGGGGCTCCAGCATCAAATCTCCTACTCTGTCCTCTGCCATGTTGGTTCTCTGTGAGTCCCCACTTACCAAAGGGGCAGGAACTCAATGTCCTACTGACAAGGCCAAATCAAAGGCTTAATGATAATTTAATTAAGTAAAATTGAAACCTCTCAATTTAATACAATCTTATATGTCCAGAGGAACACTACAGTTTACAAACACAATCCAATATCTATTTTTGGAATTCATAAACAATATCAAATGCCTCATTTTCTTTTTCCTTTCACTCCTATTAGTATATCATGTAATTCTTATTTTTTACTAGCATATTCTGTCAGTTTCTGTTTGTCTGTGAAGACTTTGAACTCACCCTCATTTTTAAAGGACTATTTTGCCAGATACAGAATTCTTGGCTGGCAGTTTTTCTCTTTCAATACCTTAAATACACTGTATTACTTTCTTCTCACCTCCATACTTTCTGATGTGAGCTTAGCACTTAATCTTATTGAGTTTCCCTTGTTTGTTATGATTTGCTTTTCTCTTGCTGCTTTCAGAATCCACTCTTTATATCTGATATTGTCATTCTCAACAGAAGGTGCCGTGGGATAGGTTTATTTGGTTTTATTATGTTTCACATGCATTGTCCTTCTTGGTATTGATATTTTAATCTTTCATAAATGTTGGGAAGTTTTCAGTCATAATTTCCTTAAATATTCTTTCTGCACCTTTTCCATTCTTTTCTCCTACTGAGACTACATGATGTGAATATTTGTGTGTTTTGTATTGTCTTACAATTCCCTGAGACTCTGTTCCATTTTTTCCATTCTCTTCTCCTCTCTTTTCTAGCTCAGATGTTCTGTCTTTGAAATCACTAATTCTGTCTTTGCGCAATTCAAATTTGCTCTTATATGTATCTAATATATTTTAATCTCATCCATCGTGACTTTCATTAGCATAAGATCTATTATTTTCCTTTGTAGTCTTTCAAATTTTTCTTTATGCCTACTCATTGTCTTCTTTATATCTTTTATTTCTTTAGTCATATTATCTTTAAATTATTTGAATTGATTTAAGAAAGTTGTGTGTTTTTCACTGATTATCTTAAATCCTGTATCACTTCAGAATATTTTATTTGTTTCTTTGGCTGGGCCATCTCTTCTTGTTACTGAGTATGGCTTGTAATTTTTTGCTGCTGTTTAAGCATCTGAAAATGTTGGTGAATTTTCTCTGATGGCCAATTTCTCACTCTTTCTTATTGTTTTTTGCACAGGTCTCCTTTGATATTTGTTTCATCTTATTCTAGGTCTTTAAAGTTGTCCAGATTAATTATCAAAATTGAAACAAGGGCTCACTAATGGCGTGCAGATATTCTCTCAGGGGTTAGGATACAGAGAGAATTGTAAACAGTTTTTATCCATGCAATTTCCAGATGGGCCAGCAGATGGCACTCATCGGTGCACCTTTCCAATGAGGTCTTTCAGTCTTGGCTTCCCTGTGGTTCTGTGTTGAATCTCAAGAACAGAGATTCAAAGCAGGCTCTGCTGGCCAAATTCACTAAAGAAAAGCTCCCTGGGTCCCCCTACCTTTTCCCTTGAAACAGCTGACAGGAAGGAACATATCTGTTCACTTTTCTATTAGCTGTAGTGAGCCAGGAGTTTTACCCCAACTTAATATCTTGGTGGTTGGGGGAGACTTTCTGGCCACCATGGGGGCTTGCTAACACTTGCTAACTCTTTCTGTCTCTCACTCTCCTGGGAGTTGTATTGCACTGCCCTGGTCTGCTGACTCTCAAAGCAGTTCCCTTACACAGATTTTGGCTCTTTCTCCAGTGTTTATATGAGAACATTGAGCCCTGCCTGTTGGTCCAATGCCATCTTCCCACAATCCTCCCTCAACAGCCATTTTAAAGAAATGGAAAAAGCATTTATCAAATTTATTTAGCAGGGTAAGGGACCCCAAATAGTTAGAAACATTATTTTAAAAGATGAATGGATTTGGAGAAATCTCTTCTAGACTTTAAATCATATTACTGAGCTACAGTGGTAAAAACAGTGTAGTACTGGCATAAAGTTAGACACATAAACCAATGGAATCAAATTGATGGTTCAGAAAGAGACCCTCAAATCTATGGTCAAGTGATATTTTACAAGATTGTCAAACCCACCCCTGTGGGGTAGAACAGTGTATTCAATAAATGGTGCTGGGAGAACTTGATATCCATAGCCAAGAGAAAGAAAGAGAACCCCTCCCTCACACCTTATACAAAAATTATATCAAAATAGATAAAAGACCTAAATATAAAAATGATAATAATAAAACTTCTAGAATAAAATGTAGAAGACCTTCAAGACCTTGTGGTAGGTGGGCATTTCTTAAACTTAACACTGATAGCATGTGCAATGAGAGAAAACAATAAATGGGACCTCCAACTTACATATATTTGTGTTAAAGGACTATGTCATGAAAGGGATATGGCAACCCACTCAATGGGAGAATATATTTGGAAACAAATAACCTGGAAGTTATGGTTTGGTTTCCATGCTATATAAAAAGATCATACCACTCAACAATAAAAAAGCAAGCAATCCAATTTAAAAGATGGGCAAAATACTTAAGTAGTCATTTCTCCCAAGATGATCTACAACAGCAAAAAAAGCACATAAAAAATGTACAGTATCACTAGCTATTAAGAAAATACAAATCAAAACTGCAATAAGATATCATCTCCTGCTTCATAAAATGGCCATTATTTTAAAAAATAAGCAGAAAACAAGTGCTAATGAGTGTGTGGACAAATATGAACACTCCTTCACTGTTGGTAGGAATGTAGAATGCTGCAGCCTCTGTGGAAGATAGTTTGACAGTTCCTTAGGAAGTTAAATATAGAACTGCCATATGATCCAGCAATCCCTGTAGTAAGAATATATCCAGAACTGAAAACAGTGTCAGAAAGAGACATTTGCAAACAGAAGTTCATAAATGCATTATTCGCTATTACCAAAAGACAAAAAAAACTCCAAGTATCTAGCAACCAATGAATGGATAAACAAAATGTGCTATATATGTATAATGGAATACTATGCTGTTGTAAGAAGTGAAATTGGGACACATATGATAACATGTGCTTTATAAACACCTAAATAAATGAAAGAATATTCCATGTTCAAGTATTTGAAGACATATTGCTAACATGTCAATTCTACCCAAAGCTATTTAGAGGTTCAATGTAATCCAAATCAAAATTCCATCAGATATCTTTGCATTAATGGAAAAACCAATAAACAAATTTGCATGGGGGGTATAGTGTCCAAATAACCAAAAACATCTTGAAGAAGAAGAAATATTTTAGAGCACTAACAGTTTCCAATTTACAATTTAATATAAGACTACAGTAATCAAAATATCACTACACTAGTACAAGGGCAGACATATAGACTACGAGAATTGAATGGGAGTTCAAAATAGACCTTCATGTCTATGGCCAACAATAATGAAAGAATAGTCTCTTCAATATATGGTATTGGGAAAATTGGCTAGCTATATGCAAGAAAAATGAATGTGGAACTCTACCTCTAAGCACATACAAATATTCACTCACAATTGAAAAAAATAACTAAATATAAGAAAGAAAACTATAAAATCTCTTGGAGATTGAAGTATGTATACCAAATATTTATTTATTTTTTAACATTAATCAATTCCTGCAGTTGTAAATCCATTTTAAATAGTACCTTTTAGTTAAGGTGTAGTCAATTGAAAAAGTTTGGGCTGTAATACAACTACTTCCATCTTTTATAAGCAGAATGAAATTCAGATATTTAGAGAAAGGCAATGTAGAGGATGGCCATCAATTGGGCCATTAATAGAAAGGAGGATGGCCATGCCATGTGGCCTTCCATATGACAGAAAAGTCAAGGTAAAGGATCACTGGCAGCCAGAACAAGAACACTCCAGTCTTTGGGGAGAACGAATCAGCTTCCTAATGCCTTGATTTTGGACTTGTAATAGCCTCAAAACTGTGAACAAATAAAATTCTGTTTATAAAACATTTTATATTATTTGCTTTAGTAGGCTGGAAATTAAGACAAACTCTAAAAGGGAAATCTTTACATTTATATCAAATACCAAATGCAAAAGAAAAAATAGATAAATGGGAATTCAGCAAAATTAAGAAAAGATGTTCATCAAAGTACTTTATCATAAATGTAAACAAAAACCTACAGAATGGTAAAAATATTTAGAGATTATTTATCAAAGGGTTTATTATCAAGATTGTAAAAAGAAATCTTAAAACTCAACAACAAAAAGACATACAACCCAATTAAATTAAGAAGAAAAATTAGAATAGATTTTTCTTCAAATAAAATAGACAAATGCTCAATAAGGACGTGAAAAATTTAAAATCTCAATACTATTAGGAAAATGCAAATCAAACAAACAATGAGATAAAATTTCATACCCACTAAAATGCTTACTATGAAAACCAGAAAATAACAAATGCTGGAGAGGATTTGGAGAAATTGTACACGTGTTTATTGTTGGTGAGAAAGTGAAAGGATGCTGGTGCACCTGCTGTGGAAATGAAAGTTAGGTTTATCAACTGGCAATGCCACTTCCAGACAAATGAAAGTTGAAATCAAGGGCTTCAACAGATATTTTCACATCAATGTTCATAGTGGCACTATTCAAAACCGGCAAAAATAGAAGCAAACCAAATGTGCATCATCATATGAATGCATAAGAAAAAGGCAGTAAATACATAGAAAGGAATATTATTCTATCACAAAAAGGAATTAAGTACTCAAACATGCAACAAAATGCAGGAATTTGAAGACATCATGTTGATTAAAATAAGCAAGACCCAAAAGGACAAATATTCTATGATATCACTGGTTAAAATTAGCATATGCAAATGAATAAAATCAGAAACTAGAATACAGGTTACCAGGGCCTGGACTGGGGATAGGAAATGGGGAGTTCATGCTTTATTGCTATGGAGTTTCTGTTTGGGATGACAGAAGAGTTTTGGTAATGGATGGTGGTGATGGTATCACGAAAAGATGACTATTGCCACTACTGAGCAGGGGCAATCAGGACATCGGTCACTCGTATCATCTTAAACACTCAGTTAAGTTTTGGTAGTTAATAAAACTATTTGCTTAAATTGTTTCTCTACTTTGTAAAGTGCAAAAATTAAAAGTAACCACAAAGAAAATAGAAACAGATTACCAGATGGGGTGGGGGTGGAACATGGGGAGTTAATGCTTAATTAGTAAAGAATTTGTGGTGAGGGAAAATTTTCAGTAATGGATCAAGTTGATGGTAGCACAACATTAATTAATACCAGTAAATTGTTATTTGAAAGTGGTTAAAATGTGAAATTTTAGTTTTTTATATTACCTAAATAAATTTTTTTTAAAAAACCCATAGAACTGTATAACACAGAGTGAACCTTAATGTAAACTATAGACTAAGTTAATAGTTAATTGTAATAATTTTGCTTTATCAATTGTAATAAAGGTACCACACTAATGCAAAATGTTAATAATAGGAAAAATTGTTTGTGTGGGTTTGATGGGTACATGGGAACTCTGTATTTCTGCATGATCTTTCTGTAGATCTATAACTGTTTAAATAATATATATATGTTAGACCTAAACAAAAAAGAATCCATACATAATTGAAAAGATATTAGAGAAAAACAGTTAGCCCTAAATATTTTTAAAAATCCCGTAAACACTAGAAGTTATATGGATATAACCAATAGAAGCAAATCAACTTTATTATTATTAACATTGATTAAAATGGTCATGAAAATGTAAAATATTGTAAAAAAAAAAGAGATTTTATATATATATATATATATATATATAAACAAAATATTAGTAAAATAAAAGTTCTAATTTGTTAAACAAGTTGAAGTTAGTATACTTTATTTGTATTAATGAGGAGGTTTCAAGAACCTTAAAAAAAAAATACAGGGGAGAAATCTGGGCAGAATGTTAGCCTTTCAGCTAATATTGGAAATCATGCCTGAAGGTGAAAGGATGCTTTGTGGAGGAGGAATTTTAGGTGGAATGCTTTCCTTACATACTGTGTGCAGGTGAGAAGATAAAGCAGAGTGATAGCAAGGCAACTCTGAATACACATTGACAAGAATAACTTTAATAAATGATGTTACAAAGGAGAAAAGAAAGGACTTATATGCATGTCTTATAAAAGAATTAAGATTATAGAATTATGAGGAATAATCTTGTGATCTTATTTGGAATAAAAGCATTCTTGTTAGATCCACAGAACTATTCATTAACTTTGTTACAGAAACTGTTATCATTACACCATAAATGGGAGATATCAGAAGTCATCCTAGTTCCCTGGTACATGAAGAAAATCAGTCACAGGTGTACAGTGTTCAAACCACCAGCTAATATGGAAAATTTCTTACACGTCATGTGTTGTTGATGATTTGATGTTGAAGAGAAAGATAATAATCCCTGGATATGCTCAGAGTTTTAAACAATGTTTTTTCAGGAATAGTGTAAATATGGATGAATAATTGAAAGTTTATTGAATCTTTATCTCATAGTAAATCTTATCATTTGCATAGATTCTTTTATTCTGTGAATTCTAGTGTTAACATCTCAGCAGCTTTTGGGTAGAAAAACAAACAAAAAGAAATATGTGTATTCATTCAATTCAAGACTGCCAGTTGTTGATTTCCTGTATCATGATTTCCAGGTTAGAAGACTTATATTGATGTCATTGTTAGCATATTATTTATTGATATTGTGGATTGTTTCCATTTTGGGTTTTAGTATCAACTTAATAATTTATACTTTGACTTCCATGGACATTCACCGTGTAAATAGACATGAGCAACCTCACCATCTTCACAGAATTCATTTTCACGGAAAGCTCAAGCTCCCAGGATCTCCAAGTCTTGCAAGTTCTGCTGCTTTTTAGTGATTTATCTCAGAGTTCTGACTGGGAATCTTCTGTTACTATAATTGTACCCAACCCAAATCAACTTTCTTCAATGCATTTCTTTATGGGGAATTTATCCCTCATAGATCATCAGTGCTTAATTTCAGATTCTGTTCCTTAAATGACTATAACTTTTATGACAAGGAGTAAATAGATTTCTTGCCAGCATGGGCTGCAAAATATCCTGGTTATCCTCTTTGAAACCATGGAATTTGCCTTATTATCTGTGATGTACTATGACTACTAAGGTGCCATTTGCCTCCGTCTGCACTGTGGATGTATCATCATGTTATATCCATGCACACAGGCAGCTGGTGGATCATTGACAATTGGGTTGATCCATTCTTCTATCCACACAGACTTCAGTCCAGGCTTCCCTTAACAGAGTCCAATGTGATCCAGCAATATTTATGTGATATACCTAAAATTTTGAGGTTCAAATTTCCAGATGTTCAGTTTTCTGAATTTGTGGTCCCTTTTTTAAGTGCCCATATGGGCTTAATATATTTTGCCTTTTTAATTATGTCATATATTAATATATATTCAATGGTGATTAGCATGCGTTCTGTGGAAGCCTGTAATAAAGCATTATCCACCTGCATCCCACAGTTGGGAATTCTGCTTATATTGACAATTTCTGCATTGTTTGCTGTCTTATACCCCACTTCAGATGAAGCATCTCTTAAAGATCTTCTCATAGCCATGTTTTACACCATGGTGCCCCCACTTATAAACCCACTAACCTATATTGTGCAGAATAGAGAAATTAAGAATGCTCAAAGCAGAATGTTCAACAGATATGTTGAGCTCCAAAGAAGGGATTTCCTTATGTGAAAAATACCTAAAAACAAAAATGATTAATTTATACTTGATATATATTTTTATATTTGAATATGTCCCTGTAAAATATCTACAGTATTGCTGTCTGTTAATTGTTGGTTGTTCACATGTATCAATCAGCTATATACCTCCCTGTTTTAGTTTTCATTCACAATTCCATATTTGCATAATTCTTGTGCTGTTCTTGAAATGGCTTTCCACATTGTTTTGGAAAATTATTGTTATGGTATTGAGCTAAAAACAATTATGCATCATAAAGAGAAGAAAATGCCTTTATATCAGTATCTAAACACTTAATTGTTCTTTTTAGATAATTTCATGATACCAGATACTGTTACCCTGGAAGAATATATAGTGTATTTTTAGTTATAGAAACATTATTTTTAAATTTCCCTTCTTGTATATTCATGTATATACATGTGTCTAATGATAGTAATAAAGTGATTAGTACAAGAAACAACTGTGGAATTGAGGACTCACCAGGAATTTAGCACTGAGATAGGAACAAATGCTGGAAACCTTGAAGAGTTATCTCCCTTATTAAACAGGGAAACTATAAAAATCTTATCCTTTAACACAGAAGATATTTTGCAAGTATTTGGTCCCTTCCTGAGCTCTGTGTGTAAAGTTGTATCCCATATTGGTTTCATTCAAGCATTGTACATGATGAAAAACAAGGACTCAATAGTTATAGAATGGAGTGTGATGTAGCAATAAATGATATTATATTTTCCTTCATAATACTAGATATCATTAATACTGAGATTCACTCTTCCCACCAGTAAGATGAGAAAGTTATCTTCTCAAAATGGAATGAGTTGTATTTTTCTGATTCTGTAAGGCTGACTCAGCATTCTGGTTGTAAGACTATATTAGACCTTGTTTCTCAGAAATAAATTAATTGAAGGCTGCATTTTAAATTCCAGAATCCTATCCAGAAAATGTTGAGTATTTAGGAATTTATGCTCACTTATATTCAGTTGACAAATCAGTCTCATTGTGGCTTAGTATGTAGTGTTAAACATAGATATAAGCAGTTAATGAGGAATACAGGCATTCTGTCATGAAAAACTAATAATCCTAGTAAAATAATTATAATCCTAAAATTTGTACACATTCATCCAATGTCTAAAATATGTACATATATTTTCAATATTTTGAAAATTGATACATCATATTTCTTTTAAAAACATATTTGTGCCACCTAGGTCTCTTTCATAGTTAGCTGTTACTTTTGTAAAGGCATCACTGACTGAATTTGTGTACAATTCAGAGATATACAAAGAAATACCTATCAGAATCTTTAATGTGTGAATAAATCTTCATATTTCAGCAACTTATTTTATTTAAATTTATATTTACATATAGAATTTCTATCCAAGTTTTTTCCCTCTGGATATTTCAATACCATATCTATTTAATTTTTTAAAAATTTACTGAAGTATATCACTCATACATAAACATACATAAACAATAAGTGTGTAAGTATATTTGTGAACTTACAAAACAAACTTACATAACATCATATAGGACTCCATATTTATTTAATTTTAATTCTATGTTCTCCTGATAAAAGTCAAATACCTTTTTGTTTCTTATTCTTTTATTTTCTTATTTTAAGATATTATATTTTATGGATTTCTGAAATTCTACACTGATTTTTCTAAGTGTGTGTTTTTAATTAAAGTGTCAGCATATGGTACACTATATCAATCAGAAAACTTAATTTTATCATCTGTGAAAAGTTGTTCTTAGACATGATTTATGTAGTATTTAATCACCAATTTCTTTTTATCACAGGATTAGATTGAACATTTATTTTTTCAATATTTTCTACATATTTGTATTAAAATTATATTTATGAAAAAATATCCTTCTTGATCTCTTCAAACATAAGGAATGAATATTTAATATTAAAGATTTTGTTTATACACATACATACCATCCCCTAGTATTCTAGCTGTCTTTAATCTGTAATATATATTTTTCATAGCATAATACAGATGAAAAATTATCCTTTAACTCTTTGAATATATTAAACAGAGGCATAACAATAGCATAATGTCCAATGGACTGACTCTGTCTCTTTCTAGTCATTTAAAAATATATCTTTATGTTCTTTCTCATTCGAACTCTCCATTTCTGACAATCTGTATAGTCATGGGATGTCTGTAAACAGTTGTGTATGTGGCAATTGAAAGCTGTTTAGGAACTCTGTTCTTCGGCAGTAATTATTTGGGGAGTTGTGCAATGATAAGCAGGCATGGAGGAGCACATGGCTTTGGGTTGTTCCACCAATGCCACTTTGCAGGTCTCTTTCCTGTCAGGCTTCAATCCATAAAAACTGCCAATGGTGGCCCCTAACATTTTACTCAGTACCTTTTTCAATAAACAGGAACCTTCGGATTGTTTTAACCTGCATGTGGCTCCCTGCTGAGTGCTACTGTTGTTAGCAGGATGAGGCTAAGGGATTTGATTCTTCACCAAGCAAAATATCAATATAATACATGTCTGCATTACATGCCCATTACTTTTCCCAGAAGCTATATATTTTTGATTTTTAAGATGTATAAAAGCATCTATCCATCATTATGCTCCCATGTATACTAATACTTCCTCCACTATGCTTTGGACATAAATCTTCATATATTGATTGATTTCAAAATCTATTAGGTTCAAATCATGAGTACCTGCCTATTGTCTTCATCATGGACATTCATTATTTTGCTTTTTCTTACTATTATGTTGATGGTTTCTTTATAAGGATCAGTATGATATGCATATATCTTAGACTAAATACCTATGGAAGATTTTAAGTGAGATATGGCATAAAGATGCATGCATTTCATAAAACAAAGAAAGAAATTATTTTTAAAACTAAAATAGTTAAAAAGATGGGTGAATCCTTCAGTTATTTGTTCCTGACAGGAACTCAGAAACTACTGCTTGATCTTGAAAGCATTTATACTTCTCATTAAACCTTATTTTTCAATTCCTTCCTATGTTAGCATGTTAGAGTCATGAATTCAGGTACATTTGATCCATATATCTCAGGATAGAAACACCACCTCCCTCCTTCATATTAATGATCAGGAAATTTGGATTAAATACATTTAAGCAAGAAGTACAAAATCCACTAGTGTATTAGTGGATTCGTTAAACCCAGCTCCCATGTCAGCTGTGATTTTATATTCCCTTTTTTTCACACAGTTTGGTGCTAAGTTTTCAGTATAGAAATAGCTAACAGGGGCTACCTCTTAAATATTGATCAATTAAGAAGACAAACCTGTTCCTGTAGCATAGTAAAATGCACAACTATCTATTGTAGAAGAGAAAATTAAACCATACCTCTTGGAAATGAGAATACATGGGATGGGCTAATTTTAAAAGATTAACTAGAAATTTTAGTAGTAACAATATTTCACTCTTCTTTAGAGGTAACCACCTTTCTGCCTTTTAGTGATGTATTAAGCCATTGTTTTAGTTTTCTACGCTGCTTAAGCAAATAGCTTGCAAAACAATGGCTTAAATAATAGACAGCCATAGTTTTGAGGCTAATAGAAAGTCTCAATGAAAGCATCACTAAGGCGATGTTTTCTTCCTGAAGACTGGAATTCTGGGGTTGACTGCCAGTGATCCTTGGTCCTGGGTTCTTCTGTCCATCATACTGCACAAGGAGGCCTCTCCTGGTGTCTCCCTTTTCTTCCTGATTCCATTGATTTTGAGCTTCTCTTTGGCTTTTTGTCTATCTGTCTGAATTTCATTCTGCTTATAAAAACTTCAGTAAGAGGATTAAAAGCCATCCTGATTGTGGTGGGCAACATGTTAACCAAAGTAACCTCATTAAAATATCTTTCTGAGATATATTCACTTACCATATGATTCTATCCAAAGTGTATAATCAATGGCTTTTCTTTAGCTGTTAAAAATTCTTTTATTGTAAAAATGTAAAATAAATAAAAAAATAGATTGAAAGAAATTACAAATTTTAAATGACAATGCAGGGCCAGGTTAGATTTAATACAATCAATTATAAAAAAATATATAGCTTAACAACATTTGTAAATGTAAATGATAATTCCAATATAATAGAAATTAATTATAACCTAATTCTAATTTTTATATTACAGCTCTAACTATTAGACATAATAATCACTAAGAATGAAATCAATTATTGGTTTTGTTGTTTAATTTCCATTTAGTCTGTTATTCTTTCTAGATAATCAAATTCCTATTTGTGAATTTTTCACAACTTATTGGAATGACTTACAGCACATAAAAATTTGCCAACTGATAATTTTATGAAGCAGAAAACCTCAAAATCTTGTTCAACAATAGTCATGCTAAATCATTATTGATCCAGATAGATTATTTTAATTAAAGAGTATGAATAAGAAAAGGTTAAAGGAAAATGAAGTATCAAAAAATATATCTCTTCTCCAGCCCTCCTCAATTAAAAGTAACTCTTTATTTTGTATGAAAAAAATTACAGAGTACTAATCACAGGAACAATTTGCCAGTGCCAGTTGCATGGAGTAATTATTGTTTATATACTACAGTGTTGTTATTTTATATTTATTTGGTCTACTCCAGCTCTATTTTGTTTGCTATTTGCATGGAATACCTTTTTCCAACCTTTCACTTTTAACCTGGTTGTGTCCTTATGTCTGAGTTGGGTTTCTTATACACAACATATAAATGGCTCATATTTTTTTTATCTAATTCTATCAGACTATGTCTTTTGATTGGAGAGTTCAATCCATTAAGAAAAAAATAATTCTGCAAGAATAGCCAGAAATAGCTGCTATGTAAAGCAGGGGAAACAGAGAGATTGAGAGGTGAGGAATTTTCTTGTTTGTTTGTTTGTCTGTTTTTTATTATTATTATTGAAATAATGAAAATGCTTTAATAATGATTGAAGTGACAAACACCCAACTATGTGGTTATACTAAATACCATTGATTGTACACTTTAGATAAAATGTTTGCTTTATTAATATGTCTCAATAAAATTTATTTCTGAAAACAAATCCAAATTTGGAAAAAATTTCAAAGATTCAGAGACAATTTATTTGATATTTTTTATTGTAAAAATGTCTTGTGAAAAATGATAACTGGAATAAAGGCAAAAATTCAATTATTGTGTGTGTGTGGGAAGATCCTTCTGCATGATCTTGCAATGACAGAAACAGGCCATTTTAAGTTTTGTTAAGATCTATACATGGGTATGTTGCAAAATTTATACCATACTGTAAACCATTGACCATGTTTAGTCACAAAGCTTAAATAATTGTACATTGATTGTAACAAATATACCAGACTCATGTAAGATGTTATTAATATGGGAGAATGGCATAGGGTGAGGGGTTGGGTATATGGGGATCCCCTATATTTTCTATGTGACTTTTCTGTAACTTAAAGCTTGTTTAAAAATAAAGCAAAAAAAAAAAAACCCACAAAAAAACAAAAAACAAAACCAAGACATTTGGGGAACATATGGAAGAAATTGTCACTGTGCATAAGAGATAACAGACCTTTCAATGATGAAAGACACAATGAAAAAATGTTTTTTATTTCTTATCTTTGTATTTTATTTGTTATATTTAAATTATTATTATTTTATTTTATTTTTATTATTATTATTTTACTTTTTGGCATTATTTTTGAAGACATTTTGAATCACACAAGGGTCACAACTGTGGCAGGGGAAGATGACTGGTGTGGGGTGTTGGTGATGGGGAAGGGTTCACCTGTGGCATGCCTCTATGGAATATGAATATGTTCAAGTGGTCATGGGGTGTTGTCTCGGTCGGTGGAGACCCACACAATAACCGAAAGAATATTGAATTCCCATCCTGGGCAGTCCTACTACACCCTCTAATAGAGCATCAAGAATCCCCTGAGTACATGGACAGTGCCTAGCAAAGGAGAACAGACTATTATGTCAGGTCTTTGATATTGATGATTGTGCTTATGAACCTTGTTCTTGTGAAATGGAAACTTAGCCTAATATCATATATTGCCTAAGAGTTACCTCCTGAAAACCTCCTTGTTGCTCAAATGTGGCTTCTCTCTCAGCCAAACTCAGCATATAAATGAACTACCTTCCCCCTCCCTACCCTGGCATGGGACATGAGTTTCAGGGATGAGCCTCCCTGGCAATGAGGGATTATTACCAAGTGTGAACTAGTGAAGCATTTGGAAAAAGACCTTGACCAGAAGGGGGAAATATTAAATAAAAATGAGTTTTTCTGGCTAAGAGATTTCAAAGTGAATCAGGATTTCATTCCAGAGGTTACATTTATGTACATCGCAGCAGGATCTCATTGATTGCCAAAGTAAACAGTGACTCAAGCAAGGGTTCTCCTGAGGGCTCTAGAGATATCTAGACACTATAGGCAGGTCAGACAATCTCAGGAATTTGGCACCCTGTCAGTGGGCCTTACTTTGGAATATATGCTCCCCAATGTAACAGAGTTAGACTCATTTATAATTTTCCTACATATGAGTGTGCTGCCCCTTTTATTTGATCCTATAGTGATGGAGTTTCAATTAAAGGCCATGAATACTGACAGAAAGGTCACCTTGGAATATAATAAACAAGCCCTCCAGTCTCATGCTAATAGGAGCTGGGTGGGGAAACATCCTGAGATTATGCCTGTGAATTGCAGAAATGTAACTAAGAACTGAGCTATTGACCTTTAAGACTTGTTGATTTCAGTAAGATGTAACTGTCAAGTATCTATTACCCTTGCACATGCTCACATGTATTTTCTTTGTTCTAAAGCTGAAATAAAAGCCACACTTTGTGAGTGGCTGGGCTCTTCTCCCCATATCGGATGGAGGGTCCCCTGATCCCAGTTTTTTCTTCTCTTTGTCTCTTTCTTTCTCATCCACGGCACCATTTTCACCGATCCAGTTCCTGAATGCCAACACTATAGTTAGCACCATCATCATTAAATATATGTCCCAGAGCCTTAAATCTTTGGTCTGTTCATTTGCCTGTTAAACAATACGTCTCAGCAGAGTTGTAACACCTACTCTCCAGTTCATTGGACTCACCTAGGAGAACTATAATGATGCGCATCTCTCATCCCAAACACAGAGAGTACCTACAGCTGCAAGAAAGACAGTTCCATCCATCTGCTTCATGGATCTAAATCCCTGTCAGTCAGAATCAGAGTGGGCTTCACCATCACCAAATCCTCAAGATTGAGGAATGAATAAACTTAAAGGGGAATTGTAACTATGGACTAAAATAGACTTATTATTATTCTAAGAATGGAAGAACTTGTAACATTGATATGAAAGCAGTGGCCACCAGAGGTTCTGAGGGGAGGGAGAGGGAAGAATAGGTGTAATATTTGGCATTTAGGGGACAATAGAATTGTCCTGCATGGCATTGCTTTGATGGATACATGCCATTATACATTTTGCCATAACCTATAACATTGTATGGTACAAAGTGTAAACTATAATGCAAACTAGAGATCATGATTCATAGCAAATCTTCAATATGTATTCATCAATTGTAACAAATTTACCATATTAATGAAAGTGTTGTTAATGGGGAAAAGTGAAGGAGGGGGAGGTGGTGGGTTATATGGGAATCCCCCTATATTTTTATGTAAAATTCAAATAATATAAAGATTCTTTCAAAATAGAATAGAATAGAATACGAATAGGAATAGAATAAAATAAAAAAATAAAAATTTCACCTGAAGGCTTTTTCTCAGCTTTATGTTACATGAGTCAATAAATTTTATTACATTAAAAAAAGATCCTACTTATAATGGGTCTTCATGCACTGGAATGGATTAAGTTTGAGAATATGTTTTTCTGGGGTACATACAGCCCCAAACCACCAAACATTGAATTGGGTTCTCAGAGGCCAGAATAACAAAAATGGTTCTCTTGCTTAAAAGCATGCCCATTGTGTGTTGGCTAAGCAAATCTTTAATTTTAATAGATTATGCTTGATGTAGTTTATGTTATTCTTAACATTTTAGTGCTTATCCCTATAAGAGGATTGTGTTCCAGTCCCTATAGATATATAGATATAAAGTTTAACCATGTAGCAAGGTTTGGACAAATAAAATATAAAGGAAGGGAAGAATGTGCATGCAAGAGCTTAGCTATCTTAAAACAACCAACCACTCTGTTTCCTCTTTGACACATCGGTAGAGACTGTAAAATCAACTTTAGTTCCAGAATGAAGATCTGCAGCTAATGTGTTAATCATCACTTAGAACTAAATATATACAAGAAATAAGGGTATACTCAAAAGTAACATAGATAAAGTACATTTATACATTGCCACATTATTTTCTAAACTGATTTTAGTGATTAATACTCATATTTGCAAAGGGTGAGAGTTCTCTTTGCTCAAATTCATTAATAATTTAAATTTTCAGATAAATTTTTTACTGATATAAATAAATACACATACATACTGATTTTAAGATTTATTTGATCTGTAATTTCCTTTTTTATATCATCTTTATTTGGTTTTGATTTTAGAGATATGTTGGCCTCATAGAATGAGTTAGTGTTTCCCTCTTTAATTTTTTGGAAGGGTTTGTGAAGGATTGGTATGAATTCTTTCTGGAAGGTATGCTAGAATTGACCTGTGAAACTATCTGATCATGGACTTTTCTTTTTGGGAGGTTTTTGATGACTGAATCAATTTCTTTACTTACAGTATGCTTGTTGAGATCTTCTATTTCGTCTAGAGGTAGTGTAGATTGTTCATATGTTTATAGAAATTTGTATGTTTCATCTAGATTGTCTAATTTTTGGACATACTGTTGTTCATTGTAATCTATTAAGATCCTTTTTATTTCTGTGGGTTAAGTAGTAATGCAACCCCCTAATTTATGACTGTATATATAGTGTCTTTTCTAACTTTTTCTGTCAGTCTGGCAAAGGGGATATCAATTTTATTGATCTTTTCCAAGAACTAACTTTTGTTTGCTCTCAATTGTTTTGTTCTGTTTCATTTATTTCTGCTCTAATCTTTCTTTCTTTCTTTCTTCTTGTTTTGAGTTTAATTTGCTGTTCCTTTTTTAGTTTTCCCAGATATTCAGTTAGGTCTTTCATTTTAGTTCTTTCTTCTTTTTTAATTAAAGCATCTATGGCTATATATTTCCTCCCTAGAACTGCCTTCACTACTTCTCAGAAGCTTTGATATGTTGTTTTCTTGTTTTATTTCATCTTAAGATATTTACTGATTTTCCCTTTTAATGTCTTCTTTGACCTATTGATTGTTTAAATGTGTGTTATTCAACTTCCATATCTTAGTTGATTTTCCAGTGTCTGCCTGTTTTTGATTCCCAACTTCATTCCATCATGGTCAGAGATGCTTTGTGTAATTTCAATCTTTAAAATTTATTGAGATTTGTTTTGTTACCCAACATGTCTATTAGCACAATATCCAATGTTACTTTATTTCTATCCATATTTTCCTTCATAGCCTTGAATTGATTTAGGAGATTTGTTTGAACTTTGATTAGTTGTTCTTAATCTACATCTCCTCTGAAGTTTTAATTTGTTCTCTTGATTTAGCCATATCTTCTTGTGTCTTAGTATGGCTTGTATAGTTTTGCTGGTGTTTGGGTATCTCATTATTTTAATGTGCTCTTTATGAAGGTCAGTTTCTCCCTCTCGTGTTGGGTTTTATTTTTGAATGGCTTTGTGTAAAGGCTCTACTTTGACACTTTGTCCAACTTATTCTGGGCTTTTAGAGTAGTCCATGTTTAACTGTTCAGCTTTTCTCAGCTCTTCTGAAGCTGATTCTTGCCCTGGATATGTGGTAAATTTTTAAAATTGGCCTTTTGTGAGCAATTATTTCACCTACAGGAGAAAGCTTCCTTTCCTCTCTCCCTTCTCCTGGAATCTCAATGTGTTCTATATGTTGTTTTGTAGAATTTTCTCCCCAACTCCTATGATATGTTTAAATTCCCTCCCTCACTCAGTGCCCCCTTTTCTTTATATTTTTTTGTTCTGAGGGCCATCCTGTGTTGCAGTAGTTCCATTTTACAACCTAATCCTACTCCCTTTTATTTTTATATTAGGCATTTCTGTTCTGTTTCTTCCCTGTTAGTGTATCCTATCCCAGGGAGCCTGATGGAGTCAATCCAGAAAGGTCCATATTGCATTTAGGTCATCCAGTAAAGACTGGATTGAGTGGGTATCCTCTTGTCAATGATTCTGTCAGGGTCTCTTTTTCCACTGGGGGACTTTTGCATGTGGCACTAATTAGGTGTTTGTGTTCCACCTTGGGTCTATGCAGACTTTGTGGGGTTCTAACTTGCTGCAGTGAGTGGCTTTATGGTCTGCATTCATGGCATGATGGACCCAGGCCATGCTGCCTCTGTGTGACTGTTAAGCTATGTAGGACCAAGTGAGGGGAAGTGTTGCAGGCTGGCAGATCTGTGTCATAAATCTCTTACCTGATTTTGGTGTTTAATTTTATTTTTTTTTCATTCAGCTTTTGTGTATTCCTTCAACATTCTCTATCTCTGTCATACTCCTGAGTTCTAAGTTAATAATATTTAACCTTTTATTGGTTGATTCTGAAGGGACACTTTTCCAGGGAGGGTGTTTTTTGTGACCATGTTGATGATGCCATCCTGATACAAAGGTCTTTAACCAGGAGCTGGATTCCTCATTTACATTCTTAAATGTAAAGAATTTTGCATAATTGAAGTGAGAAATATAGCATACTCTGACATGGGCCTGAATGAGATGTACTTTTGGGGCTGTGTGAAAAAAAAACAGGTTATTACTCTAAGGAAGTTATAACCAATTTATGTGAACAAAATCATTCCATGCAGTTTGATCAGGCCTGTAAGAAAGACTGAACATAGCCAAGGGCTTCAAACATTGCTGGGCCTGTGAAAGATGGCTTTTTGTGTCTGTTTTAGAGTGCTAGGAGATTTTTCCTTAAGTTTTTGTATGAACCTTTTCTAATATGCAGCAAGGGATTAATATAGGTACAGAACTATTCTGGCCAGAATGTTGAAGGTGACCTTAATGGCTTCCAGTGCTGAGACAGTGCTGAGACAGGGTAGTCAGAGCACACAAGTAAGTCAAATCTAAGATGGCACATGCAGTCCCTCTGGAAGCATAGAGGTTTTCATGTTAGGGAAATCAAAGCAGGATATAAATTAATTTAAATTAACAAGCTTCAAATAGGACCTCCCACTGTGGGAACTTCTGCCTTGGGGTCACAAGTCCAGTCCCAATGCTTTAGTGTAGTCCCTAGTTTAGAAGGATTGCCTGAAGCAGGCAATTTCCAACAGTTTTATCTGGAAGACATGTGTATGAAAAGAATGCAAATAATTTATAGGAAATCACATTTATATAACTAAATGAGAAAAAAAGTCAAGTTTAAGAATAGTTCATGCAAATACTGAATTTTTATTAATATTTTACAATGCATTTCCATAACTTCCTACACATTGCAATTTAATATTTATCTTAATCTCCCATATTTGAGTCTTGGGTGAAGTGTTATAGGGGCTGGAGGCCCTTGAAGGACCCCCATGGACCAAGTAGACCAAGTTGCCAATAAATGAAAGGGAAACTATACAATTAAAGAAGATGGACAGCCTTCTGATCAAACCTATGTAGATGAAAAGTGCCCTTTTAAGGGAACTGATGCACAGAGACCATGATCTGCTACTGAGATTGTAAAACAGAATTTGGGTCATATTTCCCCCACCCCTCAGCACCTTAAGCCTGTCCTTTATTTGTTTGTGAAAATGTTCAGTAACGATTGTGGCTTGGAGTATGGAGAGTCTATTGGATATCCTATGATAGGGACACTAATGGGTAGCTTGGATCACAAACCCAGAGCTGTTATCAGATGCAATAAGTTGAGAAAACCAAAAGAGGACACAAATGTAGTCTAGTAGGGCCAGGGTTGTAGCAACTGGCTCAGGAGCATGCACAGCAATTGCTTGACCAAATCTGCAGAAATTGTCAACAGTCGGGACCCAGCAAAAGGCCCTGGATATAATGAGAGTAAGTATATGATCAGACCTTCCCAGACTGTTGGCTCAGGAATCCATTGCTGGGCAATGTTTTTATCCTTGGCCAAAATCTGGCTTGTGGGCTCTTTTTAGGCTCTACCAGAATCTTCTGATGGCAGTGGCAATAAATGTAAGCATGTGCACTCTAGTATGGTGTCTAAATTACCCTGCACTGTCCTTTTGTGGATCCAGGGGTTAATTGTTCTTACATCTATTTTATCTGTGGTGGAGGCCAGTAAGCCTGATTTAGCTAAGAAACAAGGTTTATTTGTTGGTTCTGAGCATTCATATGGGTAAAATAAAGCTACTAGGAGCAGACCTGAATTTACACCGTTGGCTCTTCTGCTCAGGATAGCTGGTTTTATTGTGCTTTCCAGTTGTCTGAACAAAATTGTCAGGCTATTAGGCAAACCCATGCATCAATGAAGTTTAGTCTACCATATGCCACAAAATGTCCTTATTTGCAGGAATTCCTGCCTTAACTTGGAGACAAAGGCTAACAGGGGTGCACATAGACAATATATCAGTACCAAGAATACATGCAGTAACGTGGGCCATCCCAAAAATGTTGTAATGTCCCAAAAGGACCCACACATAGAAAGGCTTGGGCAAGGATTCTAGAGGTGGAGATGACCTCACATCCAAAATCAGAGCAGATTGGAGATCCCAGTCATCTGTACACTGGTATATAAAAGTCCTAACAATGCAATTTTCCCCCATTTATCCATTGAGTCTAACCTTAGTAGAGCGCTATTGATCCCTCCTGGGGAGAGAAGGATCTCAGAGGAGGGGTAAAATATTCAGGTAAGAAGCCTGGGGTCTCTCTGTTTCATACCATGGCTCACAGGGAGGGGACAAAAAACAGCAACCATGCCAGTCACAGGGGACAACTTCAGACCCCTGTAGGGCCTCTTGTTTGTGTGGGCATGGGAGTAGAGGGAGTGTAAGCCCAGCAGAGCAGATCTTTTCCAATCAGGACTCCCAGGGTGGCATAGGACAGGTTCTTCTGGGCTTGGGTGAAGCTGAGGCTACCTTGAAAGGGAGACACGGCAACTTCACATTGAGACCAGGCCACAAAGATACCCCTATTGTGCTGGCCAGTCCCTGTTGGGTGAGATGGGTCAGTTGTTACTCAAAGTTGTTTTCTCTCTTTTTTCCCAAAGTCTTTAATCTTGGAGGCAACGCGTGCCTGTAGCCATACATGCACACATGCAAGTGACTGCCCACCACCTCCCCTCCCCCCGCTGTGTCATGGAGCCCAGTGATGGTGCTGTGGCTTGCATTGCCCTCTGTGCACCAAACTTGCAGACAGATCTGCTTCTGCTGTTCCAGCCACCTCTACTGGGGCTGTTGTTCAAACAAGTACAACACAGGCCTCTCACCTGCCAGACAACTCAGGGACCTATCAAATGCTGTTTCCACCGTGCATAATTTAAGTGTATTTTGAGTGTTCCCGGCTGTGGTGAAGCCAAAAATGCCATATACTTAGTCAAGGGGACTTCTGCTTTCATAGATTTAGCTTCTTTTGTCTACTTACCAAACATTCCCACGAACTTATGTAACTGCATTGATAAACATTGGACGTGTATGGACTTCTATTTTTGAATCTTCATTTCCAAGATTTTCCTGGGAGGTTCTTAATATCCCCTGCATTCTGATTCTCTCCTGATTGACATCTATGAGTAGAAATTTTGAGAAAATGGCAAATGGGCTACATCCCTCAGAATTGCCTTTGGGCAAAGTAACTTAAAATTTGAGAGATACCTTTCATTATTGTCAATATACTACATACAAGGGTCCCTTAGAATCACTGGTGATACAAGACGCATACTGTGCCACAGTCTTTTTGACTTGTTTTCTTTTTAAAATCTATTCTAAAATGTATTCCATTTTTATTTACTTTAGTAGCTATTGGACAATTTTTGTTTGCCATTGTTGCTGTTTATTATTTTAAACAGTATATTACTGTCCTTCATGCCAGAATATTATCCTAAACACTTAAAAATTGTATTTTTGGGGTGTTTCACAGTATTATTTATATATTTTTATGAAAATAAATTATATAATAAAACCAAAATATATTGAATCACCAGTGACCTCTGAAACATTCTAAAATGTAATTCTTGTTTAACAAAAAAAAAGCTGTACTAATTTTATTTATAGTAAGCATGATTGTGAATTTAAGTCAAGATTTATCTACATCTCAAAGGTGTAGCCAATGTATCCATACCAATCAGGATTGAGGGAAAATTGGTCTCACTGGATTGTGAAATCACCATTCCCCCAGGTTTCCTCAGAGGGATGTCGCATATATGTGCTTCATGAGGAATAAACATGTATACAAAGAATCTAGAAGCAGAATTATTCATATGGCTAAGGATAAATCTAAATCTCCCTGAAAAGTAACATAATAAATTTTAATCAGAGAAAAAAGAGTGGGAGGGAGGCAAGATGGCTTCGGTTTAGGAGGGCATGTGCTGACTCACTTTATGATGGCTGACTGGGGACAGGGTCCTGCCCAGGGGTCTGTGCTGTGGGCACATGGAGCGAGAAGCTTGAGACATCTATCTGGAGGCAGCTCCATGGCATGGATTGTTTAGTAGAGATTTGTGAGTTTTAACCCTGCCCGTGGAGGTTAACACAGAAGGCTGAGCCCCACCCACAGGGAAAAAGGCTGGTTTGAGCCGTGACTCCCCACTGGCATCCCGGTGAGAGGGAGCATTGTCCAAGACTGGGCAAGTGCTGGCGAAGGGTTTGAGAGGGGTTTTCTTTCTGTGGATTAGGCTGCCTGGAACCCCTTGCAGCTTTGGGGAACAAAATAGCTGGCTTGAATCAGCACTATGCAGAGGGGAGTGGCGAATCTGCTGAGGAAGTTGATTTATCTAGCTGCCTAGGGATAGACCCCAACTCCCGCCGGCAAGCTGGTGAGAGGGAGCATTCTCCGAGAGTGGGAGGATTTTGACATAAGGTGGAGACGGGATTCCTTTCTGTGGATTCGGCGGCCCAGACCCACTAATAGCTTTGGGGAGGAGATAAGCTGGCTTGAAACAGTGCCAGGCTGAGGAGAGAGGCAAATCTACTGAGGAAGCCCGATTTACTCTGCAAACTGGTGACACTGAAGCTTGGCTCCAGAGGGGCCTAAGTCAGCCAATTTTATCATTCTGCGTGGACAAGCATCAGAGCTTCAGCTCCCCTGGGGAGGCCAGGAAATCAGAAGTGATTGATTAGTTTCCATGAGCCTAGATAGGATCCCCTCAGTGAAGGGAGTGGTCTAGAGGAGGCCTTCTCTTGGGTTCCTTATTTTGCCAAAAAAAAAAAAAAGTCACTTTAAAAAATAAAAAATGAATTTTTCTATTTAATTTAGTTTAATAGCTAAAATCTGCAGATAGAACCTTGAAGGGCAACTGAATGATAAACACAAGCAGGCTGAGAGGTTCCCCAAGGGCCCAAGAAGGAACACTGTTTTCCTTAGATTTGTTTGACTGCTTGCTTGTGTGGCTGTTTGGTTTTTCTCTGTTCATTTGTTGTCTCTTGCTTTTCTTTCCTCTTTCCACCCCCTTTCTTTTTTCTTTTTTTTTTAAATTAGGTGCTGCTACCTTGTCCTCTTATTTCTTGTGCTTCTTCTTCAGTGATTTCCCATTCTCTTTCTATATTGATTTTGTCTCCCAAGCTATCTCTATTCCTTCCTTCATCTTTCTACCTTCTGCTTTCTGTTGTGGTTTGTACATACCATGTTTTTTCATTAGACCAACACTTAAAGGGGTCAATTTCTATTCTGTCTATTCTGTTTTCTTCTTTTTTTATTAATATTAACTTTTTCCTTTGAGCCCTTTCTTTTCTCTTTCTCTCCCTCCTCATCATTCTTGCCTTCTAAATCATTATATATACATTCCTCTATTTGGTTTCCCAGTCCATTGTAGGTACTCCACTTTTTTTCCTATTACCCTACACTGCCTACATGAACTAAATATTCATTTCACTAAGTCTTATATGGCCCCTCTTCCAACTTTTATCAATATTACTATTATCTTTCTTCCTTTCTAACATCTTTTGATTCCTCTGGCCCTAATCTTTCGGCTTCAAAGGAACATAGAAAGAAACAAGGAATTAAAATAAGAAGAAAAAGTGTCAAAGAGAAAACTTAACACACACACAGAACCACCAGCTAAATAAAACTCTAGAGCAGAGACAGAAGCTAAGCAACTAAATAAACCCATCAAGATAAAATGATGACTAGAGGGCAAGAGAAAATTACAAAGACATGGACCAGTCCAATGAACTAACTGAAAACGAGGAAGAGATGCAGAACATTGAACAACTAATCAAAAGCTTTCTAAACAAATATCATGAACCAACACAATGAAGTGAAGGAAGAGATTTAGGATATTAAGAAGACACTGGGAGAACATACTGAAATAATTGTAAGCATATGTAAAAAGATAATGGATATGATGGTGATCAGTGGCACAATCCAAGAAATAAAAAAGAGACTGGATTCAAATAACAGCAGATTTGAACAGGCAGCGGAAAGAATTAGTGATGTGGAAGACAATACATCTGAAATCAACTGATAGGAGAACAGATAGACAAAAAGATAGAAAAACTCGAGCAGGGACTCAGGGCTTTAACCAACAACACAAAACGCAAAAACATATGCATTATAGGCATCCCAGAAGGAGAAGAGAAGGGAAAGGGAACAGAAGGAGTGCTGAAGGAAATAATGGCTGAAAAATTCCTAACCCTATTGCAAGAAATGGATGTGAAGGTTCAGGAAGCACAGCACACCCCACACAGTATAAATGCAAACAGGCCAACTCCAAGACATATAGTTGTCAAAATGTCCAATGCTCAAAACAAAGAGAAAATACTCAAGGCCCCAAGAGAAAAGAGAACCATCACATACAAGGGAAGCACAATAAGATTAAGTGCTGATTTCTCATCTGAAACCATGGAAGCAGGAAGACAGTGGTATGACATATTCAAAGTACCAAACAACAACAACAACAACAACAACAACAACAAAAAAAAACAAACCAAAACTTCCAGCCATTAATTCTCTATCTAGCAAAACTGGCATTCAACAATGATGGAGAGTTTAAAATATTCACAGATAAACAGAAATTAAGAGAGTATGCCAATAAGAAACCTGCACTTCAAGAAATACTAAAGGAAGTTCTACAAGTTGAAAGGAAACAACAAGGGAGGGAGAGTTGGAGGAGAATTTAAAAACAACGAAAATGACAGAAACAGAAACAAAACAATATATGACATACATTAACCCAAAGAAAATACGCCTGAAGTAAGAAATTTGTTGTGAGTAATAACACTGAATGTTAATGGATTAAATTCACCACTCAAGAGACACGGATTGGCAGAATGGATAAGAAAATATGACCCATCTATATGCTGTCTACAAGAAACCCACT